>JACXGM010003386.1:0-42028 GCA_016801145.1 Umbra pygmaea
ATTCAGCACCTTCCCTTGGGACAGCGCCTTGTAACGTCGCACTTAAGAGGCAGCTTAAGTGCGACGTGATAAGAAGATTCTAAGGGAGACTTCGGGGAACACACTTACGAACGTAAACAACTTCTGTAAGATATATCTTTTAGAGTCTTCTTAGCGGGCTAAGAGTGAACGTTATCGGGGAACCGGGCCCTGGTCGTTTGAATACTCTCTTCGGGGCTCCACCAGGAAGTTATTTAACAGATGGCAACCTTTAAGGTATTATTTTGAGGAGCCTCCAGAAACTGCCTGTCGAATGCTGATGTTAGCCTAGTTTATTATTCTATATATGTTTACTTAAACTTACATTTTCTTTAATTCTGTGTGTGTATGGTTCTGTCCTGTTCTGTTTTGTGTGTGTTTTTTTATGTTTTAATTTCTTTGCTTTAGGTTTTCTGTATATGGCGGGTTCTGTATGGCGGGATGGATCTATGTGGGTGTGGGTCAGGTTGGGTGTTGGTGGTGAGGTGATGAGGGGTGTCATGTTTGGTGGGAGGGATGTACTGTTGGGGGGTACGGGGGTAAAAATATTACCGGTATGTACATTTGTTTGTTCATATTACTGTCAACCCTAATAAAAAATGACAAAAACCTTGTTTTGTCTGCATTGCCACAGGAATGCACCACACTGTTAATTTGTGTGTTTGATAGAGCAAAAGAAAGTTTTAACAGTTAAAGATTATGATCAGTTGACACAAAAGCAGAGTTCGGTTTGTGCTACTGAGGAGTGAGGTTCATTGTTCTGTACACAGTCAACTCTCTCAGGCAGTAATCATAAAGGTCCTCCATTCGTCCACCATTACATCCTACAATGGGACAACCCTGCTGATGTAAGCATTTGATTCCCCTGAGTTTGAATGTTAGATTGGATGGCAACCTTGGGAAATGGTTGACTTGTCTTGAACATTGAACTGATAATTGTCTGGGTAAAATTGCCTCAGATGCAAGTCACCCGTTTCAGAGCTTTCCCTGGGGTTTGTAGGCTGACAAGAAAGGCAATTAGATCAATATGGAGCTTTGTTAGATGTTATTTTTCAGTCCTTCTACATTAAGTTGTTGCCTTCACCTGTCCCTGCCCTCCATCTGCCCACCCCCGGGCAAGGTTAGGCTGTCCCTGTGAAGAAGTGAAAGGCGGCCATTTTGTTTTTCGCCACATTAACAAATCCTCTGATGAGCTTGTTACTGATGTGGAAATAATGGCACTAGCTAACAGCAATGGATGTTGTGTAGATCTGAAGGGACAAAAAGATAAGGGCAAAAACAGTAAATCAATAGCTTTTTCATCATCCGTCTAAAGGTGTGCTAGAGCATTTTAATAATTTGTCCACAGAGTATCCCCAAAGAATCAATTAAATGAATAAACCAGGACAACCCGCTGCTCTATGCATTTACAGCCTGGTTCAATGACGTTGGTGCTTGTGCCCGTCTTGTCTCTGTGCAAAATATGAGTCAGAGCTGGTCTGGATGCTAAGTATATCTACAGAGAGAGAGGAAGAAGAAGGACGGAATAATAACATCCTTAATCAAAGCTCTAATATCATTTATTTAAGCCTCATCATACCTCTTGTGTTATAAAGCCCTAATTCAATATAGAAAGAGACAGAGAGGGTGATTGTAATAACAGACTCAAAACAGTTATTATTATTCATACTGATTATGTGAAGGTTTAAATACGGGATAATGAGTACCTGCTTAAAGGTCTTAAATATCTTAAAATGCTTTTGAAAAAAGATCACAATGTGTTAGTCAGAGCCATACAGTCTCCTATCATAAATAATACAAATACTAAACAATAATAATTTAATTTTTTTACTTTTCAATAATCATTCAAGAACTATTATCTTTACTTTTTAAGATTGCAGTTGCTGGAATTTGTGCTTATGCTCCTTTGGAAAAATGAAAGACGTAGAATAAGCTTCAATATGAAAACAAATTCAGACACAACAACAAATCTGAACAAGCCTGATTTCTTTCAGAATTAAAATTCTTACCCTAACCCTAACCCTTAAATATTCGGATATGCCTGATTAGACTATTATCCTTTTTTTAGAAGTTTTCGTCTTGTTCCAAGCAAATTTTCACTCTGTTGGCAATGTTGTTTACATGAGTCTTTTTTTTCAAACATTTTTTGCAGTGTACACAGCCTTAAACCCCAAAGAGCAAGATGTTGTCACAGTGTCCAGAAATAACGGAGAGATGCCAGAGGGAGGTGTCAATCTCTGTTGGCTAGAGATTGTGAGGAAATGACTGTAACGTGTCGATGGTGCAGGAATAATCAAACAGAAGAGCGAAGATATAAAGAAACCATCCGCGTTTGGTGTATCTTAATTGGGGACGCCGAGCTCGCATTACGTTGTGGACCGGAGTGAATGTCACGGTGTGTAGGGCATCAAACCCATTGTGTGATACCGTTCCGTTTCCCCCAATCCAGATAATAATGCAAGCCCGGCATCCCCAATTAAAATCCACCGACCGCGGCTGAAAGAAACCTAATTTATTCCGGAATACACTTTAGAAATGAAAATGACTTTGTAGAGTCTATAACAAAACTATATCTATAGCTCGCAGCTACACCTAACAAACACACACTTACAATCTGACAATGGAAAACAAATACCTATACAAAACCAGAAACATACAGTCGTATGCAAAAGTTTAGGCACCCCTGACAATTTCCATGATTTTCATTTATAAATAATTTGGTGTTTGAATCAGCAATTTCATTTTGATCTATCAAATAACTGAAGGACTCAGTAATATTTCGGTAGTGAAATGATGTTCATTGGAGTCACAGAAAATTTGCAATATGCATCAAAACGAAATTAGACAGGTGCATAAATTTGGGCACCCTTGTCATTTTGTTGACTTGAATACCTGTAACTACCTGGCACTAATTAACTGGAACACACAATTGGTTTGATGAGCTCATTAAGACTTGAAATTCATAGACAGGTGCATCCAATCATGAGAAAAGGTATTTAAGGTGGCCAATTGCAAGTTGTTGTTCTCTTTGACCACAGGCACAATTCTTGTTAAGGCCAGAAGTGGCAGGCCAAGTATTATATTGGAGAGGCAAAGGTTACAGATGTTGAGAACGGTCAAAAACAGCCCAGAGACCACCTCCAAAGACCTACAGCATCATCTTGCTGCAGATGGTGTCACTGTGTGACTGTGTCATTGTTCTGTACGAGAGAGTGATGCTGTACGGCAGTGGTCCTCAAACCCTTCCATGGAGGGCCTAGTGTATGCAGGTTTTCGCTTTTACCTTGTACAAGCCTGATGGAGTAGCTCACTAATTGGTTACAATCTCCCCTCACCTGGCAGTCTAGGTCCTAATTATGCTCTAAATGAAGGGAAAGACCAAAAACCAGCATACACTAGACCCTCCATGGAAGGGTTTGAGGACCACTGCTGTATGGTGAGAGTGATGCAGAAGAAGACTTTTCTGAACACACACCACAGAGTTGCTTGAGATATGTAGATACATATTTGGACAAGCCAGCTTCATTTTGGAAGAACTGGACTTTAACAAGATGTTACTGGGAATCTTGTTAATGTTGAGGGTTGCATGGATTCCATTCAATATCAACAGATACTTGTTAATAATGTAGAGGAATCAGTCACAAGGTTTAAGTTATGCTGCGGCTGGATATTTCAACAAGACAACGACCCAAAACACTGCTCAAAATCTACTCTGGCATTTATGCAGAAGAACAAGTACAATGTGGAATGGCCATCCCAGTCCCCAGACCTGAATATCATTGAAAATCTGTGGGGTGATTTGAAGCGGACTGTCCATGCTCAGCAACCATCAAACGTAACTGAACTGGAGATGTTTTGCAAGGCGGAATGATCCAAAATACCTTCATCCAGAATCCAGATACTCATTACAAGCTATAGGAAGCATTTAGAAGCTGTAATCTCTCAACTAAATATTGATGTGATATTTCTGTAGGGGTGCCCAAATTTATGCACCTGTTTAATTTTGTTTTGATGTGTATTGCACATTTTCTGTTAATCCAATAAACCTAATTTCACTACTGAAATATTACTGTGTCCTTCAGTTATTTGATCGATCATGAAACTTGTCACGGGTGCCTAAACTTCTGCATAAAACTTTAAATGCATGTACTCATGATGGAAATGATACCAGTTGTATATAGTTGACTGTGAAACACTGAGATTTATTGGTGTCCGCAATGATGACAAAAACGGTCTGGGAGATACAGCACACATCAAACAGAGTTGGTAGACCTGGAGCCACCGACTCAGACACTGCCACGGATGGGCACCGTGAAAATGACCTTGTTATGCCACAAAGTTCATCAACATATTTACATGATCAGATGATCAGTGGGTCAAAAAACTAGAAGGAAACTTTCTTAAGACAGCTAAGTTAGTGCGTGTTGTTTTGAAATTTCAAATGTCTAACAACCAATTCTCATTTGGAGCAAAATAGGAGCAACGGTCCTGCTCACAGACAGAATGAAAGATCTTTCAACTTGATGGTTTAGGAATTGAACCGGGGGCCTTGTAGACAACAGTCAGCTGCCCTGACCACTATGCTGCACCTAAGGAACAGCAGATAAGACAGAAATATTAACACCAGACTAGCAAACTGGCTCTAGAACTATGAGACACAGTGTAATTAATGGGGACTGAGATGAGGAAATGAAAGGGTGACGTGATGTGTTGTACCCTCTTAGGGACAGCATGGGAACACAAAGAAAGCTAGTGACTCATTCCCAGGTCCTCTCCACATCACCTGGTACATGTAGCCAGATAGGATGTGCAGAGCCTTGGGCACCCAGGTCTGAGAGGGTGGAGAGTAGGATGTGATGGTTCAAGGTGTCAAAAGCATCCAACAGATCTAACAGGATGAGAACACTTGTCTGGTTTTGGGGCAGTCCGTACGCTCATGTGCAGGATATCAAGGATCTGGAATCATCTAAGATCACAGTGAAGTCTGCAGTCGTCCTCCGATTCTGGTAACGTGAATTAAAATTAAACAGAAAATACCTTTGGATTAAATGCTCTTTCAGAAAATATATCCTTTCTCTTCAAAATTTCTAAAGAAATAAGTTCTGAAAATATTTCATTTTAATTTTGACCCTTATTAATTTTAAAACAGAAATGTTTTTGTATATTAGTATGATTTTGGTTCACGTAAGTATACTATGAAAAAACATATGTAATTATTTTATATGTTGTATATTTACAAAGTACCATAGCAATAAACATTTCAGACTTGACTGTATATGTTAGATAGTAAATGGGCCATTTGCTATACATAAATACTGTACTTTGAGTAAAGGATACTAGCTGTTTAGTACACCACAAAGCAGTAGGCAATGTTCAATAAATAAAGCTTCTTCTTAGGTTCTAAACAGTGGAGCTGCCATTATGGGTTATTTACTATCAATATGAAGGAGCGTGAGCTTGTTTGGTTCAGGAGAAGGTCAAATACATCTTGTTAGGGGACGGAGGTGTTTCCATGGCAGCAATATGTGCAAAATGGCATTATTTGAAAACCAATGCACAATACATATCACAGATTCAAAACATACATAATAGAGGCTTTATAGAGATCACTTGAGTGTCAAAGTCAGCATAGGACATTTTGTGCTGTAAACACAGAGAATAGACCATTATTATTGAAAAAAAATGCTTGTCCTTGCAGAGGATATGGAGCATTTATTACATCTATGGTGACAGTGTTGCAAGCTGGCAGTTGAAGTTTCATACTGTGTAATAATTTAATTTGAGTGTAGATTTCAGCAAATTATTTACTGTATTATCAACATACCATATTACCACAACACATCCAATGCCACACATTGATTTGTGGTTTGCTTATACAGTACAGTACCACAAATAGAACTGCAATAAATCCTCCGTCCTCCAGGTTGCAGTAGTGACATGTTAAATTCAGTTCAACGTGTTTGGCAGTGAACCGAGCAAGAATATCATAAACATCAACAGTCTGCAGTGGTATGTGCTTTTATCGACTGACTTTTGTGAATCGGCCAAGATTCTTGTGTATTTAGCGCAAAGGCATGTGTTTCGAAATATTGGAAGTATTGTAGTTATAGCTAGCTGCTCTAGCACACATGCTAATTTCAATGGCGACTGAGCACATGATATTCGAGCTAGCGCTAGCAACATGCTAGCTCCACCGCTAGTTACTAGCAAGCTAGCTAGCTCGGGGGCGTGTAGCACGACCCTTTTCTAAAGCTATACTATTCATATACTATGTTATTTAACGAAGCCTACTGCAATAGTGAGCTATATTATACATTCTTGTTGCATCCTTTACCATTGGTGAGGACGAGGTCCCTTCTGTCTTTTGCCGTTGCGTTAGTAAACCGAGAGACAGACCGATACACTGAGTGATCTCTTCGTCTGTCCCCATCCCACCTCTATCGCAGATTTCCTTTTCGTTTGACCCAGAAACTTGAGCAGTAGTGGGAGCGGAGGGGAGTTGGAAGAAAATGGATCAGAGAGCTTGGAAGAACCCATACGCAGACTATGATGGGAATCCTGCATCTGTGCAAGAACTATTTGATTCACAAGGGAAGGTATGTAACGTTTAGCTAGCCAGCCTGCTAAAGTAAAAGCAAGCTAGCGTAGCTACAGAACGTAAGTTGGCGAGTCGGTTTTGGACATTTTCATTTGGCTTTTTTCAGATCTAAGCTAGCTAAGCCAGGTAATCAAACTGGCAGTTGTTTTCTGATTTAGTGTTTAATGGTAAATGCATGAACTCATTGACATACATGGAATGTAATGAATTCATATTTAGGCCCGCTGATAAAGATCTAGCCATATAGTCCAATACATTACGTGTATTGTGTCATCTTCACAGCTTACAGCAGAGTTTGCAGGACGGCTAAGCAATGCCATCAGTCAGCTCTTGATGCACATGGAGAATGGACTCAAGTCTGCCGACCCTAGAGACTGCACGGGTTACACTGGCTGGGCAGGTGAGGGTGAACACACTGCTGTAGATGTGTCTTTCCTTTATTTTTCCATTAATGTTCAAGAATAACCGTAATGTTGCACTGTTTCTGTCTGCCCTTCTTCTGTATGCCCTTCTCCTTTCTGTCTCTCCCCCTAGGCGTTGCCCTGCTTTACCTGCATCTCCACGGTGTGTTCGGTGAACCCTCCTTCCTGCAAAAGGCTCTGGACTACGTGAGCCACAGCCTGACCTGTCCGACAAGGCGGCGCGACGTAACCTTCCTGTGCGGCGATGCCGGGCCCCTGGCTGTGGCCGCCGTGGTCTACCACAGGGTGCAGAGGGCACAGGAGTCAGACGAATGCCTCAGCAGGTCAGCACAGATGGCTGTAGCCATAGATATGGAACTTGTTTATAAAATGACATACATCGTTGTAGACCAACAGGGAGGACACTGGTGCATATATATTTAATTCCACCAAGTATATGTCATGGTGCTATGCATTCCTTACCTTGGGGCTGAAAGGATTGGATAGGTGTTGCCTGGCTTTGGCCTGGTTGTATCCTGTGTGTGTTAGTCTGGTCGTTGCCATAGAGATACTTGAGGAAACTATACCTCATCTCTGCTCTGACCCACCAGGCTTCTGCAGCTCCACCAGTCTGTAGTGATGGGCTCTGGGGCCAGCGGCCTCCCTGACGAGCTGCTCTATGGCCGGATGGGTTACCTATACGCTCTGACCTTCATCAACCAGCAGTTCGGCCATGACAAGATTCCCATCCAGTACATCCAACAGGTCAGTCAATCGTGCTGAACATCCAGGTTCAGTCATTTTCATTTTTAAAGTAATGCTCATATTTTGTGTTGCAACAGCGTGACTAGAGTTTCCATCTTTGTCTATGAGAAATCGCTTTTGGGCAGTTTCCTAGCGACCAGTATGGAATTGTTTTAGGGCTGATTTTACTTAGGAATTAAGGAATGTAATTTTAACAGTATTATAAAGTATAAGTGCTAAGAAATTACATAATAAATTATTCTTGACTGGTATAAGAATTGTTAGTCCCTTCTGCATCTCATACTATGTTGTATATACTGCTGAGTCCCTCTATAATGGAAATAAAGTATAAACTATTTTTCTAAACATCTCTAACTTTGTGGCTGACACTACCAAAATGGAATATGAAAAAGGCATTGGGCATCATTATTTTCTTTTTCCTGCTGCTATCCTAGTGACCGATGCTTATAGTTATTTTTTTGGTTCCCAATCCACTATAGCAGTTAGATTAAGAATCCATAAAGTGTTGTGATCTGAGACTAAATGAAAACATCACAGATCAGATATTGTCTTTTAAGAACAGGAGTTTACCGTGGTAGTAGAAACAACAGTACTTGCATCAGTGGGGGTAAAAAATTCCACAGCTACTTGTTAGCTTGAATCTTTTTTATAATATTTAGTCTTAACACTGAACATCACCAAGTGTGTTAACAAAACTATGAAATATTTGAAATGTTAAAACTTCAGTATTAATAATTATTTTATAATCCCAATAATGCAAGCTAACAATAAAATGTATAGAGCACTGTATGAACACCTGCCAGCGTAGGTAGTGAAATAACCATTAATTCATAAAATCAACCGATGGCACAAGGTGTGGTAAACAAACTGAATTCTGCCCATTCAAGCTTTCTGGGGCATTTAATCTTTTCACATACTAGATGTTAGGTTCAAAATGATAGCCGGTGCTGGTATTTAGTATTTGCCCAAGACCATAGCTTTTTATGAATTAAAAACAGAAGTGGTAAAGATATATAATGCAAAACAAAATATAAATTTACTGTAGAATGAACAAAGTGAACCAAGCAGCATTTAATTGGGTGTAACTTTTTCAACAGATTTCTTTTGTCCCCTTTTCATGATTAACATTGGTTCTCTGGGTGAAATAGAGTTTAATTTTAGAAAGTGTGTGTCATTTTTTTTTTAGACTTGACTGATCTCGCTAACAATCGATTAGTCTATTTTAAATGTATAGTTTTTGTTGTTTTAAAAAATGTTTTTGTTTTGCGCTGTCAAGGGGTACTTGGTGCTGGTCAGGGGGTATTTGGCTTAAAAAGGCAATTCAAAGGGGGTACAATATTTTGAAAAGTTTGAGAAGCACTGTCTTAGTGCATAAAGATTGCACCCGATATAAACGCGCACCCATGTACATTGTGCAGTAGTCTTGTTTAGTGTAAAAAAATATCAGCGTTGCGCGCACCCAACATGCTGATTATTTAAAACCAGCTATTGCCAAAGTGGAGTACCCACATTGTTATTGCGTACACGAAAAACTCAACGTATATTTCAAGGTTTTGAGCATCTCCCATAGTGTTTATAAAATATGTTTTTAACCACTTCAGGCAAGAGATAGGGAGGGTTGGCCAACATTCAAACGATGGGAGACCTAAGCTTATTCGTGGGGGTGAAACCCTTACCCCAGCCTGCCGCTACTGCAACAGGCCAGTTGAATTCCGGTGGAATTTCACACAGCGTGAAGTTATAGTTAATTCATCCAGTAAAACTAATTTTTTTTTCAAAAACATGAAATATTTGGGTGGTGATTATATAAGCTTGTATGTGCTATATAAGAGATTAGCTTATGTGATCTAACTGTATATCATTTTTTTACTTAATTGTACTTTAGCGTTACCTATGTTAATTGTCCAGTTTGTATAGTTTGATTTGCCTACTGGAGGTCTTTTCTCAAGTACTCAATAGAAACAAACACTTAAAGTTTTTCTGGTTTTATGCCAATTAGCCTATTTGATATTTGACAATATGTTGATATTTATCCAGATACTAGTTGGTGATTATTTTTACCAGTGAGACTGGACTATTCAGACATGAAAACATCACTTTAATAACGTATAGGCACGTTTGAATATTGAAATGCATGTTGAACCACAATGTATTTCGTATTCCACTTTAGGAATAGCTGGTCTATAACAAAACTACAAAAGAAAAATAATACAGTATAATACGCTAAAATATGGTAATTGCTAATTTTCTGACATTGCGATTTGATTTGCGTATTAAGTCCAGCTTCAGTTCAATATTTACTGTGTAATAGATTTAAAATGTGGAGTATTTCAAACTTAATGATATGTATTACATGTATTTCAAATAATAAATGTACATAATTAACTACAAATGTGCATTAGCATGCAAAGGTAATACGTGCTGTGTATGATTATAACAATTTTCCTAGCTTGGCACTTTCATCTGAACCCTGTTTACTCTTAACACTGTGTAGAAAAAGCTATTCTAAAACAAATGTAGTTGTTCAATGGATATTTCTTAACCCCTTTTGTATAGAATTTGTTGTGTTGTTTGATATTGTTAGATTTCTTGTCACAACATGCAGATTTCATTCCATAGTTGCCCTAATCATTTATTCTGGGTTTTCTATTCATAATATGGAAACATATCAGTCATTACACTATTATGATAGAAAATCAAAAAGCACTGTTTTATTACAGGTATGTGTCTTAGTTTCTGTGAAAAATTTAATGGAATGTGCTTCCGTCACCCTGATCCTGGTTATGTTGGTATGAGTGCAAAATCTAGAACATAGTAATACAATTGTAGTACTTTTTGGGTGCTCTATTGGAAAGCAACTCAGAGGCTACAACTTGGCACAACTCATTCAGTGTGTGCGCATCACTGATCTATCTTAATAAACACATCTACTTCACGCAATTTTACTTTCTCCCGTTTTTTGTTGTCACCTATACAAGACAATTTACTAGCCACAGCTAGCTGCGTCTAGATCGAAGTGCTACATCATGACAAGATCTGCTTCATTTCTAGCCCTGACTAGAGTGACAAGCAAATGCAATTCATCTGTCAAACTAAATTTTAATGTCTACTACTGCTACACTAAGTGCTACTTTTTTTCAGTACTAAAATCTAACTCGGTGGATTACAGTTTCCCACACCACAAGTCATGTTTTTCTTGGCTTTTACGTTTGTTGTTGGTTGGTGTTTTCGGAGTCACATTGGGCCACTTTTGATTGGTGAGCTTGACTTTATAACAAGGAGGACTGCATGAATATGTAAACCCATAGATACAACAGTAATCCTTGGCCAGATGCGCAAAATAATTGCATCCTTTGCAATATGCTAATTGTATTGTCTCATTGCAATTTCAAATTGAAATAATTAATTGTTCAGCACTGCCTTGTACCGATGGTTGGGAACCACTGCCCATTTTAAACTGGATAATATTGCATTCAAAAGCCTGCACCCAAACCTAAAATATACAAAATACTGCTGTAGCCTAATACAGTTTAAACATGCGTTGACCTATAGGGTATATTTACCATCCATATTATAAAAGTAGGCCTTTTCCCAACACGTAGACGAAAGGCTGTTTTACCAAATGTGAATAGGTATTTGTCATGATAATACTTGCTATAAAATACAGTTACTATGCAAGACTCTGACTTTGCTTATGGCATAACAGAAGATTCTAGCAAATCTAAAAACTAAACGAGTAGACAAACTAGAAATATGTGTGGTGGTCTAGGGAAACCTTTCACATGGGACTATTTTGACTCTGGGCTGTATATCGCGCAAATTCTCACACTTGACCATTTTTCCTGATTCTTCATTTTTCCCTCAAAGTAGATGTGTTAGAAGCATGAGAAAT
This sequence comes from Umbra pygmaea, assembly GCA_016801145.1. Taxonomy (NCBI): domain Eukaryota; kingdom Metazoa; phylum Chordata; class Actinopteri; order Esociformes; family Umbridae; genus Umbra; species Umbra pygmaea. The sequence goes on from JACXGM010003386.1 coordinate 11,675, forward strand.
GGGCATGGGTAAGGATTTGAGCAACTGTGACAAGGGCCAAATTATGATTTCTAGACAACTGGGTCAGCGCATCTCCAAAACTGCAGCTCTTATGGGGTGTTCTTGGTCTGCAGTGGTCAGTACCTATCAAACGTGGTCCAAGAAAGGAAAAGCGGTAAACCGGCAACAGGGTCATGGGCAGCCAAGGCTCATTGGAGTACATGAGGGGCAAAGGCTGGTTCGATCCAACTGTCGAACTACTGTAGCTCAGCTTAACTATTAGTGAGGCAAATAGATCAGAGCCAACAGGCACCTGACTATGAAAGGCCCCATCAGCTCTGGTATATTGCTGATCCAATATAGTATTTGTTCTCTACTGCAGTGGTTCTCAGGCTTTCTGTCCAATGGCCCCCTTGTGTACAATAAGAACAGAATGGTAAAAGGTGACTGCTGCCCAGGCATTGGACAATAAACCTATTTTGCATCCCTCCCTTTGGAAACGTAAGCACTGCTGGGGCGGTAAAAACACCTATTAGCCCATATTGCACTGACATATGTTTATGGACGCAATAATTATACGTTATTGTTTGAGGTGAAGTCCGTCCTTATTAGCTTAGCTCAGAAAATTTTAACTGGCGAAAATACGTTAAACTCAAGAAAATCTACTCCCACCAAAGGGAGTTGCAGTCAGAATCCTAGTCTGGATGTTTATAATCTAGTCTATTTTTGGTGATGATCCTGTTTTTGTTGCACTGGAAGAATTAAAAACGTGTCCATTTTTTTTTATTCCAGGACAATAGCCTACTTTTTGTGCAGTGCAAAAATTGCTAAAACGAGAACGCACTAAAGAGTAGCTAACATTTTGACTGTTCTGGTGAGCGTTACTAGGCAGTATCAAACATTCCTACTGGCAAACATTCCTACTTTGTCCATTTCAGAGCAAAGAAATTACAAAATTATTTTATTTTTTTACAATGATTTTATATATTTCAAGTGATTGCGTATTTAGTAAAATATTTGTTACAATATTGTTTTATCATTTCTATCATAATTTTTCCCTGTCTTCCCATGGCCCCATTTCGTAGAGACCTCTAGTCCTGGATTTATAAGCCATTTAAATAGAAACTTCTTTTCAGGACAGATGCAGCCTGCAATTTTGGCCACTAGTTGTAAAAGTGGTGCAGTTGAGCTAACAATGGTCCCTGAAAATTGTGTACTATTTCATCATGTGTTTGTGCTTTGTTTTTAAAATCAGCCGGTTGAAATGTGGAATTCCATGGATAACTGACGTATGACTTAATAATAATAATTATTATATATTATAGTTTATGCACATAAACAGCACATTACACATCTAGGCCAAAATGAGTTTTCAAACATTATTTGGTTTTAATGACACAGTTGTTTGCTTGATGCATGTTAAAGGCCTACACTGTCATTAATGATGGTCTCTCATGCTGTGCGTTTTACTTTTGTCTTTCCTTTAGATCTGCGAGGCTGTGTTGATATCAGGAGAGGGCCAGTCCCAGAGGTTCCGTTGTCAGGAACAGAGCCCCCTGATGTACGAGTGGTACCAGGAACAGTACATAGGTCCTGCCCACGGCCTGGCAGGAATCTACTACTTCCTCATGCAGGTAATAAAACTAGAGCTGATTGGTTCAAACTTACCATTATGAATAATGTGTAAGGTCAAGGCTTGGACCTTTTTTTGTTATTCTATATCTTATTGCACCACCAACAAACTGGTTTCAGCTTATCACATGCTTTGTTAGATCAGGGCAGCATTCAGCAGGGTTCAACATTGTGAAGTGTTCATGAATAAATAAATGATGTAACCTTGTGGTAAGGAATCACGTCAGTTCTATTTCTGACTTTGTATCTGCAACTTGTCACGCTGTACCTGAACTCCAGAAGGCTATAAAATCTTGCAGAAAACATGGACAGAATTCAGATATTTAAAACGTAATAAATCAATTCTATAACAACTTGGAAGACCCATGATCGAACTTCCACTATTTCACACCTGCTGAAGTGTTGTCAACAAGACAAAGTTAAAGGGGAAATGGACACAATCTGATATAATCCTTAAGAATACATTTTATTTGTTCTCAAATACCCTCACAGTGGTGTCTTTGCTATGGACCTTAGTAATCACTAAGGTCAGTGTTAGAAACACAAAATTCATTAAAACCAAACCCTGCCTCGTAACAAAAATGAACTTTAAAAATCTGGATAGGGTTTTTCCTCCCAGTTATTCAGTTGTGGACAAATATGCCCCTATGAAAACTTCTACAATTAAACACAGGTTAAACCCATGGTTCATCACCGAACTCTTAGAACTATTTCAGTTAAGAAATAAAGCCTGGTCTAAGACCTGACACACTGACCTTGCTGGTGACTGGCCGATATTCAAGCAACTCAGATACAAGTGTACAATTTCTGTAAAAAAGGCTAAATCGAATTGAAATACACTCTCTAGCAGTCATTGTGATTCAACTAAATTCTGGAAAGCTATAAAATACCTAAAATGAAGTAGCTATAACTCTCTGCCTAATACAATTCAATTTAATTCTAAAATGGTAACTGCAAAAATCAACATTTTAATAACAGCCAAGATTATTTTTTAAAGTTGGAAAAGGCAATGATATAAAAGCTTCCAGAAAAGCTAGTACCATGTTGAGACAATCAGATTTTTCTCCCAAATTTTGTTAGAACAAGCAAGAGAACATTTTGGCCGCTTCTGTATCAGTTTGCACATGAAATACCATGGTCTACAATTCAAAACAAACTTAGTGCCCACACCCAGCACGTAGCTTCCAAAGCATAATGCCTTCGGCATACTTATCGTCACATTCTCACCGTCAATCGAGTAGTATACAACCTACCTAAACCTTTACATGGTACAGTTTGAGCAGTATTCTGTGAGCAATTATTTTGAATATTAAATTGCATTTATACACAAACACATAGACGCTAATGTGTGCTAATCGGCTACAACTGATGCTACACCAAGCTGAGTATAGTCCTTCTTCGGGAAAGCTTGTTTAAACAGAAAACGCTTAAGGTGGTGGAGGAAGATGTTAACATAGTCAGAGGCAGGGAATTCCAGAGTCTGGGAGCAACACTGGAGAAAGCTCTGTCCCCAAAGTTCTGTAGCTTAGACCTGGGGGTGGTGAGGTGGCCTGCTGCACCAGAGCAAAGTGAGCATGTGGGTTTATACGGTGAGAAGATGGTCTAAGAGGTAGGGGGTGCCAGGTGGTGCAGGGCTTTATAAGTCAGGAGTATTTTGTACTGAATGCGCTGTGTGACGTGGAGTCTGTGGAGGTCATGGAGGAATTGGCTGATCTGCTGCCAGGACTAAGTGTGGGTAAGAAGTCTGGCTGCAGAGTTTTGAACCATTTGGAGCTTATGGAGGTATGAGAAGTCGATGCCGGACAGGAGAGTTACAATAATGACGGGAGGAGATGAATGCATGAATCAGAGTTTTAAGTGGGGTGAGGGAGGCTTTAAGTTTGGTAAATAAAAATAAGTATTTGAATCTGAGTGTCATCAGGGTAATGGTGAAAGTCAAGGTTGAAATGGCAGAGGATCTATTCAAGGAGGACATGTAGATGACGTGTAGGGGACCCAGAACATACCCTTGGGGGACCTCTTGGGTGACTTCAGTTAATTCCAATTTGTGGTCACTAAGGGAGATTTATTGGGTGCAGTTGGTGAAATAAGCTTGCAGCCAGGAGAATGCGTTTCCCTCAACATCCAATCCCCTGAGCCCGGTGAGGAGGATCTCATGGCTCAGTGCTGAAGGCAGCAATCAGATCCAGGATGTTGAGGGCACCAGCATCAGCAGAGGTGAAGTCATTTACAACTTTGAGAAGTGCAGTTTCTGTACTGTGGAGTGGATGAAAGCCACAGGAGGTGGTTTTGAAGTTTAGAGACAATAGTCCTTTCCAGGGTTTTGACAAGGGAGGTTGAAACGGGGCGATAGTTAATAAGAATGGTGGTATCCAGTCTAAGCTTCTGTAAAACGTGAGTGGCTGCAGCAGTTTTGTAGGTAGAGTGGACAGTGCCATGGGTGAGGGAGAGGTTGACAATGCATGTGATGTACGGACAGAGTGCAGGCAGACTGGCTTTAACATCTTAAGGATCAGTGTCCTGCCTGCGGGACGTCCCACCCCAAAAGAAACTGGACTAGAATCACAGTTCACAAGTCAAATGTTTAGGTAATATATACATGTCCCATATCTTTACAAAGCTTAAAATCTCAGGAATCTAGCTAATGTCTCGGTTTTACAATAGCTATAATAAAAATAAACATTAAACCTTATATTGTTAGCTACGTGCCTTGTACACATGCACCTCAAATAAAATAGGAGATGGATTAGAACTGCAATTTTTAAGTTGTATATAAATCTCTCATATGTCCTTAAAGGATAAAATCTTAGGATTCTAGTGATTATCTCGGTTTTACTATAGCTATTAAATTTAAAATGTTATGAGTGAACTTGGGCTATGCGTCTTGTAAACTAAGCAGTTCTGCTAGCAGAGTGTAGCCAACCACAGTGATGAAAGAACATAGAAAGATAGTACTTCTTTAGAAATCAGAGTCCTAGTAACGACATAAAGCATAGTTCTCCCAAGTTAAATCCGTCTTATGTAAAAGAAATGGCAAGTTCAGTACTACAACGTTACAGAATGTATCCGGAAACAAACTAAAGCCTTTGTTCATGAATCATGGGTCCGAACTTATGAATGAAAGACGCACATGAAAAGTGTCAGCAATGTCCGTAATATGTCAAATCATCATCCTTATGAAACAGATCCTCCATATAATCCAAACTTCATGGTAAAATCATGGAAATTGTCAGGGGTGCCTAAACCTTGGCATACAACTGTATATCAATAAATGTGTATATGTGTATGTATATCTGAATATCTACATTGCTAAAGACTAGAGGTTGACCGATTATGATTTTTCATGGCCGATACCGATGAACAATAAGTGGAAGACCAAAAAAGCCGATACCGATTAATCGACCATTATAAAAACTTTTGTGGGGAAATAATGACATTACAGCAATACTGAAAAAACTAACTTTTAATATAGGCTAATTCTTAATATAATACACAAAATACTTTCAAATAACTATCTAATTATTTAAATTTGTTTAAAAAAAAAGCCAAACAAATGGCAAAACACATAGTAGGCATAGTACGATTTGTATTTGATACAACTTCGCCTCCTAAATCTGTTTTGTAAAACAAACCCTTGGGTTTTGCATCAAAACATTTAGTCTGTGCATTTTCATAGTTTTCCTTTTATTAACCAATCGTATTTGGTGGTGCACAACGGGAGTACAGATATCTGACGTAATTTCCGGAAACTCTTGATAAATATACCTGGTTTCAAGATCAATACACAAATACAACATTGAATATTAATATAACAAAAGCAGTAACTGAGAAACATTGAATTTCGTCTTTAACTACAGAATTATTCTCTTGTGTGAGGAGTCTGAATAGCCTAATGTTCTTCTCTCTTTTCGCCACCGTCTGACTCAACATCAGAAATAGGCTAGTTTGAAAACCACGTTTGAGAACATTAGCGACGTATGTTCCCTGCTAACATGAATGCCTTTTAATTAAATGTGGAAGTAAAAAAAACATGTCTTCTGTGTATCGTTTTGAATAGGCATCGTATTTTAGTAGTTATATGTGCGCAATGACTGTGCATTGTTGAATGGACAAAATAATTTAACCAGCACTCGTTTGGTGCCAGTACACAATTTTGATCTACTGTTGGCTGATCTGATGATTAATTATAATGAATAATTCATCATATGCAACGCAATATAGCTAGTTAACCCTTGTGCAGCAGTTTTTTAAAAACAGGTAGTTTTTCCCTGAAAGCCTTGAGAAAAACAGAGTGATAATCGTTTTGGCTGATAAAAAAATGGGAACAGTTCTGTTGGAATGAAAGCAGTGAACCTCTACCCACTATTCTAGACTAATATTAACCACGTGAAGCTAGCAAGTGATTATATGCGACTGATTTTAATTTATCCCCTTTCATGCTTGCTACAAACTTATCAAGGCTAACTTTAGCTGCTGACGAGTGTAATGTTAACTAGCGTCACATGCTACGATGTTTCTGTTATTCTGACATTCGTTTTTGGAGCATCAGAGAGCAACGAAGGCATATCAGTGGCGTTGAAATGAGGCACAGAAATCCAAGTTGCTTATCGGTCCAGTAGATATCGGTCGTTAAGGCACAGGTGCCATATTAGCAGCGGGTCTACTCTGTACCAACCATAGACTTTTAACAACCCTAGCAGTGACGCTAGCAAAGCAAAGCCAGTCCTTCACTAGCCTATGGTGCAGTGGTCTCTTAACTACAACCTCTTTCTCTGCATTGAGTTGACAACCCTCTCATATATAGATACACAAACAGAACAAATAATAAAAGTCTCAGATCCACTGGCTGTGATTGCAAAATTCTAGCTTAATTATTGTGACATGACAGCTATCAATATCCAAAGTAGCCGAACGTCATGTTGCCTATTTATGTTTTATCTCTCAAAGTAATATTTAATACGTTTTTCATTAAATATATAGGACTAAGAATTTAATCCTTACTGTTTTCTCAGAGGAACAGCTCCTTCTTTAGTCACTGGATGAGGTCTGCTCACTCTGCTGGTAATTGACTCTAGGGGCAGCGTGCGTCAAACACAGTGTTCCACAACAACAACACCACCAGGGCCTAGTGACCAGGCTGCCCGCAGATATCGGCTTGATATTGGCCAATGCCGATTATGTAAAAATGCCAAATAATCAGCAGATTAATCTGCATACCGATTAATCGGTCGACCTTTACTAAAGACCTTCAGTAACTTGTGTCAAACAAGGACAACCTCGACTACACACTACAACTTGCAGAACGATTGCGAATGGAATGGCCCCCAGGAGATGTTTTAAGTATCACTGCTTTAAAGAATCAGGTGTGCCATTGTATGGCTATAATGATATTTTGGCAATTTAATGATTCAATGTCCAAATTTGTCATGTTCCTTCAATGGGAATTGTAGAGTTCAAAATCTAAAAGATGGAAATATTTTGTATATACCAGAGTTACAGGGTTTTGCTGTGGCCCAGTTTAGCAGTTACTTTATAAATTAAATAGCTGTGGTGTCCCAAGGACTGGGTTGTAACTCTGTGTGGGGCTCTGAAAAAAAAGCTTATTAACTCACTGTTACATTTGGCAAACTAGAATGGTGACATTACCTCATTAACACTTTGTTTACCCTGCAGCCAGGCTTTGTGGCTGGGGAGGAGAGGGTCCACAGACTGGTGAGGCCCAGCGTGGACCACGTCTGTCGACTCCGCTTCCCCACGGGGAACTACCCTCCCTGCATAGGGGACAACCGGGACCTTCTGGTGCACTGGTGTCACGGAGCCCCAGGCATCATCTACATGCTTCTGCAGGCGTACAAGGTACCGGAAACCTGGCTCCTGTTCAGGCAACTCTTTCAAAAGTGAAGCGAAATGGAGTACATTAACTCATTCACATCTATTTGATTGCAACAAAGAAAAAATTGCCCCTTCTGATTTAAAGCAAATAAACACTACTGAAAGGTTTTACAACACCCAGGGATGTTCATGTATTTATAGAAATTCACCAAGTTGGCATTCAATTGATTAAAATATATTTCCAAGACTTTACCGATGTTGAAAATGTCTCACTGTTGGAATATATCACCGGCAAAGCCAAATTGGCAGCAGCCATTATTTCAGTGTTCTAATGATGAAACCTTTAGCTCATCCATAATTGTGTTTTTACTACAATTTTGGATGAATTTAATGCCACCATGGTGAATGAAGGTATTCTATTCTATCAAAAAGAAAATCCTGGGTGTTTGACCGGTAGTTTAAATATTTAAATACATAAATTTGTGTATTTTATTATTTAAGTGCGTGCTGTGTTTCAAAAGTTTAAAATAATGTCGAATTCACTTTCTTTTGAATGCCTTTGAAGGTTTTGTTTTGTTTGAAACAGTGACAGCTGGTGGTAAAGTGGCTGTACACCCTTACCAGTACATTAGTAACTGCCATAGAGACAACCAGTCCGTAAATAGAATAGAACAGTAGGATATGTTTGTCCCATAACACATTATCACATTACTTTTAGTCCAACATTTTTTTTTCTCATGTTACATTTAACACGGAGGTCGTCAGTTGTCTGCTAATCCTCCCGTAAAGGAAGTAGTCTGTACAATACTATTTAAAACTATTTTGGATTGCTAGTACCATCTTGTAAGGCCTGTTTTCAAAACAAACACCCTGACACACAACCTTTTCCAGGTCACGTTCAGAAGTAAAGCCTTTCGCTGTCAGCGGACACCTGTTGTCAATAAAACTAGCAGAATAACATTCGATAAAGTGTTGAAGATGGTGTGAAACATCGAGTTGAAATGTAAACGCAATCTGAAGAAACGTCCATTTTAGCTTGCCGTTTCTATGCTGAATGTGATTGGTGCTGTCCCTGCAGGTGTTTGGAGCGGGCCAGTACTTGGAGGAGGCTCTGCAGTGTGGTGAGGTGGTCTGGCACAGGGGCCTGCTGAAGAAAGGCTACGGCCTGTGTCACGGTGCCGCCGGAAATGCCTACGCCTTCCTGGCCCTTTACAAGCTTACCCACGATCCTAAGCACCTCTACAGGGCCTGCATGGTGAGATTTAGGCGCTCTACTCAAACACCATTTGTACCGCAGAGGATATGATCAAAGGCAGACTTAAAAAATAACCTATTTTACAAACGGCATATGCTGATCATCTACATAATGTTACTATGCAGTTAAACAATACATTTTTTACATTAACGTTTAACTGATTATTTTAACACTTGCCTTTCAGTGGTTTTGTAGTGTTTGGCACTTCATGGTAAAGCCATTAAAAGAAGATTCATTTCAAAACTAGGTCTGAATTTAGGTATTTTGCTTTTAATGTCCCGATTAATTCAGGATGTGACTAATTTGGTGTTTCAGTCCCAGTTGCCATTGATTTTAGCAGTCTATCCTTTGAGGGATATACTTACATGGCCACTGTTTCCCTGAAATACCGCCATAAACTAATAGGGTAATGGCGGCTGTGTACCATTTCAACAGAAGAGATCTTACCGAAGTTGTAATGATATGCCAAATTTTTTATTTCTTAGACTGTAGGAATTGACACGGGAACATTTAGGTAAAATATTTCTCTTAATAGGGCCCTATGATTTCTGTGTTGCGGAGAACATGGATGGTAATTTTGAATACAGACAGTAACATGGAAGAAGATGGAAAAAAACAAACAACTTCTAACCCGCTACTCATACAATGATTTGAATGCCCCCCCCCCGGTGTCCATTTTAGATCTAATCATGTTGCCTCAGAAACTGGCCACCATCCAGTATTAAATCAGAAAGTATTCAGGAAGAACAAGCGAACATCAAAGTTTCTTTGTATTGAATGGTGTTTGTAAGATGCCTGCCGGTGTGTCTGCATCAGCAGTGAGCGAAGGGTGAAGGGGGGGTTTATTTAGCATCGTTTTTTAAGGAGGTACTCTAGGTGGCCGGAGTCCCACGTGTAATTTGATCTGTTATGTTGAATCTATTCGTGTCCAGCCTGAAGTAAAGCTGCCAGAATGCCGCCGTGCCAGATGTGTAACTCCGCACCCCAATGATCTGTATTGGAACGGATTACAGCCGCTAACGTTATGATGGCCACTGTTCAACCTCAACTGTTTTTGTGTCACTTTTAGAAGGAACTTGTGTCATACTACATTGCGATCTACTGTACAATGCATAATGTGAGGGAGGGAAGCCATTGGAATTTTACTTCAGTTATAAGCTCAGATGTTTGTTCTTTTTAGTTTGCAGACTGGTGCATGAACTACGGCAAACATGGCTGCAGGACACCGGACACTCCCTTTTCCTTATTTGAAGGTAATGGCCTTGATCCTAATATGATCCAGTCCAAATATCAACTGCATGATGTCTGATGTTTAGACCACTGAATTTTCTAAATAACGTGATTATTTAAAATAACTAACACTTCAGGTTACAATTTCATTTACTTATATAATGTGGCAAAAAAATTATGTTAAATGTGTCCTTGTTCTAAGCATGTATAATTCATTAATGCTGGGAAGATTGCAGATCATGAAGCATTTTAAAACATGAAATTAATGTGTAACTTTGCTTCTGCAGGAATGGCTGGTACCATCTACTTCCTGGCAGACTTGCTCCAGCCCCTGAAATCAAAGTTCCCAGCCTTTGAATTGTAAAAGGTATCTGCGCTTAGCCCTGCCTACCGCTCTGGAAGCTATGATAGACATCCGAGCACCTATTCTCTGTTTCAAACACACATACTGTGCGCAAACACAAGCACGCGGACGCGTAAAGACACACACACACACACACACACACACACACAGACGTTGAGAAACACACAGGCATACACAACGCAGAGTCACCTCAGTAGGTGACAATCAAGATGACTCTTTCCATCACAACAAAATCTTCCCACAGAGTCTCTCCTGATTGGCTGAACGTTAATTTGTGTGTTCAGCTGACTGGTGTAGGGAGGGAGACAAGGGACAATCAGATCAAGGGAGACATTTTGCACAAGCAAATGGCAGCGAGCAAAAGAACCATACGATTTCAAATAGCTGTGAGGGCAATTTATCCAATGTGAACTCTAAATACTTCAACTCTCAATTGCAATGCGTGCATCTATTGCATTGCTTCGTTGACTAACTCTGGCTAAATTGTTGCCTTCTGACCTTGTTAAACAGTAACCATTAAATCACACTTGATAATGAGTTTTTAAATCATGTGAACCGTTGAGTTATGGTATTCTTTGCACAGATCTCTATTCTTTTTGTTTTGGTGTGAGGAGAATGTTGCCTGTGGTAAAATGTGCATGGTGCATGGGCGATTGCACTGAATCTTGCTCAATATGTTTTTGGTTTGTCTACATGGGGCTTAGGCACAGAGAACCACCTCAACTGGTTTGTGGATCGTCCATTTGATATATATCCATTCAGTATTTACTTTTGATGGGATCTGATGAAGTCTTCAGACTTCAGTTTCTCTGAAATTTAAATTGAGGACCAGGGTAGTCCCTTCTAATTGGGACCATTCATACCAGTTTTGCGACGGGGCGATCAAGCATTGCCGCAGTTTGTCCTGTCTAAGCCCCCGTCATGTCTCCCTCTCTCCAGCTTCCCAATGTACTGTTTATGAGTCAATAAAAAATACTAAAGGGATCGGATGAATACCCACTGATCCCCTATAATACAAAAATAAGTGAATAAAAAAAGTATCTTTGCTCAAACATTCATGTTTATGTTCATTTTAGATTTCAGCTTTTTTGAATAACCGGAATCGTAATTTCCAGAGGATTTTTCATTTCTTGCAGATTGTGACTGCAATAGAGACTTTGTAGTAAACCTATTATAACGTGTGACAAAGTACCACAGTAAGTTGTATTGACAATGTTAAGCATCATGACAAGTTGTTTGTGTGATGTAGGCTTGTAACTCTACCGCTCCAACTACAGTTTCTTCACATTTCCATTGGCTTAAGAATAAAACAAGGTATTTTTTACATCTCCTCACCATGTCTGTTACCTTTGCTATTAAACTATTATTCATCATTGTAGTGTTATCATTCTGACTGGCTCCTTGTCTTGACAATATGTTGTAGTAACAGAGAAAAGCCACTAAGGGGCAGCGGAGAGTTTGTCCATTTGGAATGGGAGCATTCACGTTGAGCAGCAAGAATTGGTGAGTCCATCCATCAACCTATAAAAGCCTCCATCTTACTATCCCCTGTCCAAATTACTTCCGTGGTATTTATAAACCAGCTAGTTAGGCTCCTCGGTGACAATTGGCCGAACGCTGTGGTATATCCAACATTAAACCAGGTAGGTCCTGGATGAAATTGTTGGTGTATTTGCGATGTGAAGTGGCAATGAGGCACACAAGTGTGGTATACGGCCAATGTACCATGCCTTTATACCTCGGCTTAGAACTTTGCAAAGTGTGAACACAGTTAATCCTTTGTATATTGGTAATATACCACCATCTCCCATTATGCCTTATTTTAAGACTGTTAACCAAGGCATTTAGAATAGTAAAACCTGATGTGATGGCACATTCATATCAGTTAATCAGGATTCAAATCACTTGGTGTATTACAGACTTTATAGGCCAAAGTAGGTAGGCTCCTGGGTGCTGATTGATTGAAAGCTGTAAACGACAATAATGACAATGTTTTCCATTGTTCTAATCGCATTGTTAACTGGTTTATAACAGAAATACGACACCTCAGAGATGTGTTGAATTGCCAATAGATCGCCACTAAGGGCTGGATCCAGGCCCAGTTGCATCATGCCTAAGAACAGCCATTAGCCGTGCTCTATTGGCCATATACCACACCTCAGGCATTATTACTTGACACTCGTGTCTTGAATTATTCAAATGTCTTCACTTATTCTGAAATTTACTGGTAACAGTTTAAAAATGTGTAAAACACTGTTAGGCTGGACAATAATTGGACTTAATAGCAGAGTACTACTGAATTCAAACTACCATATACACCATCCGTATGGACCTACACTCTTTATGCCAAATAAGGCTCATGTAGCCCTGAAGAAGGCGACACAACACCTCCTGCTCTTTTTTAAGCCTGGCTGACATGGGCTCGAACCTGGGTTCAAGTAATATTGAAATGTTTCAAATACTAGTGTTTGCTTAAGCCCCAATAGTGACTATGAAAGTGCAGTTAGCAGTTTCATGAAGTGTTATTTAATTGGTGCCCTTAAGCCACGCAAGCGCAAAGAAGCTCGAATTCAGGTTCTGAAACGATTCCGAATAGTATTGGAAGCCAGGCCGATGTGCCAGGGGGTTGGGAGGGTGAATGTCCCAGCTACCAGTGACCCCCTTGAGCTGCTCCCTGTCCCCCTAGCCTTTATTTGATTGGGACGGAAGGAGGTGGTAAGAAACTGAACACCACAGAAGCGCAGTGGGTAAAAATAGAGCTCATCTGTCTCGGGTGTGGCCGCCAAGCTCAGAGACATGTTCTACACATTACACACCGCAGAAGAGTTCAACCCACTAGGAAGGTGCTGGGGCTAATTTAAAACTAGGCTCAAATACTACCTGAAACCATTCAAACCCTCTGGAGCATTTTCCTCGGGCCTGAAGCATCACATGGGTGAGGTTTATGGGTTTGGGACTAACAGAATTGTCCTTTTAATCTATGAACGCTCAACGGATGTGAGGTATCTAAAATGAATGTTTTGTGATCTTAGTGTCTAGGTGTTACTGATAAGGCTGTGTTCTGGTCCCGTTGGGGGGATGCGGAGCACTGTTGCCAGCCACAGTCTGGATTCCATGGTCTGAATGCATGACCCCTGTGCTGGGAGACACAACATTGACACTGTTAGTGGAACAGCTTAAAGACAGCCCATTGGGCATTAACAAGTCACCACCCATTCAGTGTAGACTCTCAGTTAAGGTGTGATGTTGTTTCAAGTTGCCCCACTCCAAATTTAAATACTGTGTGTCTTTTGTGTCCATTTTCCTTCTTTTGTTCATTTGGATTCTGTGCAAATTCACTATTTCTGTGATTTCAAAACATTCAGCAGGGCTTTTCTGTTTCATCCTAATCTTGAAATAAGGAACTGATTTTAAACCTGGGACACTAGAGTCATCATGGAAAACTGGATTAGGGACGTAGCGAGCTCTGTCAAACCAGAACTTGAGCAAACTGGATTAGGGACGTAGCGAGCTCTGTCAAACCAGAACTTGAGCAAACTGGATTAGGGACGTAGCGAGCTCTGTCAAACCAGAACTTGAGCAAACTGGGTATTTGCCTCAGGCAAGAGGGTCATTGATAGAATGCTCATGTCAAAGTGGCCGGAAACTCCCACAAAACCTGGGTGTTAACCTATTTGTTTTACCTTGGACTTTCTGTGGAAACTACAATGATAACTGCTTTTGCAGTTAACACCGGTATTTACCCTAGCTACAATACAGTAGCCTACAACTTGGTGTTCTACATGTCTATGCATTCTTTGACACTTTGACTAGCTCCCTGTTGGTGTTGTCATTCAGAGAAATATACAGGACTAACTATATAAAGAATTACAATAGAAGCTAGCTAACTGTTGGACAAAAAGTCTAAATGGCTAGCTACTATAGCAGATCTGGTGTGAGGGTGACTGTATCCCTTCTAGCCGTGATCCGGCAAGAGACTGAAGTTTAGCCAGGTCAGAAACCACAGCAACAAATTTTAAGAACCAAACATACTATCTACTGTACTAGGTAATTTCCTCACTTTTCAGACAACAGAACTAGAACCAATCATTGAACATTGAATAGATATTTTAGAGCGTTTTGGAAAAATATAAAGAGAGAAATTATTGACCAACTTAGTGAACCTGTAAATTTCCAATGTAACCCAGTTTTTCTTTGACTATACAAACTGTATTGCTTAGCAATTTATTATAATTAGTGCAGCAACCTCAGACCCCGTTTACATGCACACGGTAATCTTGAAAAACTGAGAGATTTCCCTTCATTTGTACGCTTTGTTTACACGTAAACAGAGAATTTGCCTCTGAAAACGATTCTTTCTAAAAACTCTGGAACTCCGGCCAAAGTGGAGATTTTGGAAAACTCTGTTTGCATGTAAACTGAGAGACTGTGGTTTAAGCAGCCGACGTCCCTGTATGCGCCAGAACTTGCACATGCGCAAGTGCAACCTGTTTACATTTTCATTTGGCAATTTTCGGGAATCTGATTGGCTAAAGTGGGCTTCAGCCTTTCGTTACATTGCCACCTCCACGTTTGGCATGCTCTTGACGGCATATACACAGGTTCATGTAAACGAACACTTTTCTGAAAATGGACAGGTGTGCACAATGTCATTTTTGAAATCGGAGAGTGTGAAATGTCCGTTTATGAACATAGCTGGCCACGTGTAAACGTAGCCTCAGATTGGAAACCGGATTGACATATGTTCAGTCGGCATCAGCTGATGGCAGCACACACCTGTCATGAATCTAGTCCTTAGTAATTATGCTGCCTATTAAGGCTAGTGCACTCACCCAGTATGGAGCATGTGGTTATTGTGTTTGTGCTTTCTCCCTCCACTTTGAAATGACAACTGGTTCAATTAGTCAGCTATACATTAAGCCAGAACTGGCCAACCCTGCATTAAGCCTTTGAGTAATTGAATCAGGTGGGCCATTTCAGGGTTAAAACAAAAACATGGCCAGTCTGGGGCGCACCGAGGAGAGGGTTGAGAACCACTGCTCTAAGGTAAAGAACCATATGCCAAGACTTGAGTCATGCAACTCAGCGTGTATGATTGTACATATTTCAGCATGTTATTCCTATATTAAAGTGTTAGGAAAAGCCACGTGACTTCACCGTCTGAAATTATTTATAACCGCTGTGATTGTAAGGCTTACAGCAAATAACTGACAGTAAATTTCATTATCAAAAATGCATACACACGTGTGATTATTAATCATGTTTAAAGAGCACTCATTGCAATGACAATTAATATTCTTTACAGTATAACTTGTCTAGAAAATGGAACCCCATGGGAGCATAAATGTCCTGGAAGGAAAAACGAAATAAAAGAATATCAAAACAATTATTTTTAGATGTTGAAGTTGGTTATAATATTTCATTTTTCCAAACTACTAAAATACTGTGCCCATGAATTGTGATTTGTTTTTTTAATCTTAAAGAGGATCTTTAAATATTTCATGCATACTCCAGATGTGGGTCAACCAATCTACACTTAACATACCTTAAATATATCTGGGACTCCCACATCTGGTTAAGAGAAGCCTGATATGGTCACGTCACTGTTTTTTATCCATCTTACCAGAACACCACCCAGGTGAGTCCACTGACCTACTAGGAAGAAACAGAAAACATGCCTTGCCCCAAGACCAGAGATGAGTAACCCTGTCATACATTTTCCATGAAGACATCACCTGTCGTTTAAGTGTTCACTGCCATGAACTTTGGAAAACTATTGTTATAATCGGGACAAAAAATTGATTCAGTGAAGGTTTTCTATTACTGAGTTCTGCAAACAATTGCATAATGTCGATTTTGGCGTGGACAAAACAATATATTTTTATTAACTATGAATATATTTTTTAGTTTTCACCTGCTTTACTGTGAGACACAACTTTGACAACAGACTATGTTGCAGCCAATTCCTTGAGTAACACAACACACTTGTGTAAAACGCTATTATAAATACACCTGTTTCTAGAAGGTGCGGGTGTATGGCAGAACCAATGTCCAAACAAACGCAACAGGAGGTTTAAAGGGGCACTGTAGAATGTATTAGTTATGCCAACTAGGTGGCATATGCTGTAACACTCACACGAAGTAAACCCTGCGCTCCCTGAGTTAGAGAGCTACCTGATGAGCAAGACAGTCAAACAATTACTTAAGCGATTTAGGAACAGAACATTTATAGAATTGTCATTGTTCCCCTTTCAATTTTTAAACATTTACACAGTATTTGTTAGTTCTAAATAATCCATCCCAAAATAATATACCAAATAATAATTATTATTTCATTTAGAATAAGGCTGTACACAATAAAATGAATCTCTGCACCATAATCTCCAACAACTAAAACTGCCAGATCATGTGTTGTATGAAAGCACAAGGCTGTCACCAACTGGTTATGGGAATGAATCAGCTGGGACTGGGGAACATGTCAGGACTGAGGTCATGCTGTTTAGAGCCAAATAGAAGATTCTAACAAAGAAGGTGCATCACTCTGCAAGGGACCTTTGATTGGGGCCTAGGTTCTATAGAACGGCCCTGACCTCAGTCCAACTAAATATCAGTGGCAGGACTTTGCTGTCACAAAGTTGCTGTCAAGCACTGGTCCCCATCAAACTTAAGCTCTTAAAGGTACAATATGTCATTTTATAAAACAATAACAAAAGACATACTTAGCATTAAAAAAGCAAACATCACTATACCTATATTATATATATTTCTTAGTTATGTACTTCAGCCGCGGTCGGTGGATCTTAATTGGGGAGGACGGGCTCGTATTACGCTCAGAACCGGAGTGAATGGAATGTGTGCAAATCAAAAAAACTATTGGTTTTGTTCGTTGCGCACCATTCCATTCACCATTCAATTCACATAATGTACTTACATTATCCTAAATGTTTCCACCAACTTTCAAACCCAGAGAAATTTGTAATATAATTCGAAGACACGGGACGTTTCATTTTGTCTTCAGTCAATGGAGTCATATAACCTTTGACTGCTCTAGTTGCTCCAAGTTCCAGGGAACTGCCAAACATAACGTGAATAAAATTATAATTTTAACAATACATTACTTTGTCAGTGAAATTTTTTTGGCGGAGACGCTTCATTGCAAGGTTGTCATTGACGATGATAACAAAACCCATTTTTCTGTTCTACTTCCTGACGTCATCCAAGTACGTATTTTGCTATTGTTTTGATTGAGAGACCCCTGGCGGCCAAAAACTACATATTGTACGTTTAAGAAGTTTTGCCAGGTGGAACAGGTGATAGCTTTTAGAGCCCTGCATTTCAGCCCGAGCCCGACGGGCCCCGACTTATTTATGCCCCTAGGGCCGGGCTTCGGGCCAATTTTCACGTCATCTTTCCCATGCGGGCCGGGCCTCGGGCCTTTTTGGGGTTATACATTTTATATTTTTAGACTTTAATAAAAAAATATGAGAAGTTTACTTCGAGAAAAACGAACATAGGTTAAAAACAGGTTATATAATGTCTTTCTATCTTATAATTACACTGACATATGACTGAGATGACAGTCTCACGCACGCACACAGGTTTCTCCTCGATTCACGCACACCAGGGGCGGCGGCAGGGTATGGCTTGGTTGGGCTACAGCCCTACCAGGAATCGTGTTTGCCCCACCAGACCCCCAACACTGTAAAAAGTTATTTGTTGACTCAACTCACAAAATTAGTAACCCTGTTGCGTGGATTCAACTCATAATGCTAAGTCAATTTGAATTTGTATTTTGTTTTACCAAGCTTTATCGTTGACTCAACATGAAATTAATATTTCACTTGGCAATTTTACTCATGGAGTCAACTTCTCATCATTTTCTGATTAGTTGACTTCATGAAAAAATGTTTGTTGATTTAACTATTTTTCAGTTGAGATAACTTTGAAAAATATGTTGAAACAACCAAAAAGCAAGATTACTTTTTACAGTGAATGGAATATCAACTGTGCTGACTTAGTTGCGGTTTTGTCTTTGCATAATCCGTATCTCTCGCAAGCACAATAAAAAATGAATCTTTTTTAAGTTTGTTAACATTTTAAGTTATCTTCACAATATATATATAGAAAATACATAGAGAATATTTGTAAAATGAGATTGCACTGTTTTGTATTAACAGTTGTATACTGTACTTTAAAAACGTTTTGTTTTTTCGTGTAGCTACATGATGGTCACAGTCTCATGTTTATTTTAACAACGTTATAACAATTCAAGCCAATTTAGTTTCAATATTTCAGCAATCGACATACATGGTCACACACTGGATGGGTTTGTTAATATTTTAATATCACTTAAAGAATAATTGGAGCGATTTTGGAGTTAACTCCGTTAACTATCGCAGCTTGCACTCTCGCGCTCTCTCCGTCGATTGTTTAACTGTTGGAAACTACTGGAAAAAAAGAATGGCCGTGTTCTTCGGTGCATTATGAGGTAAGATAACCTGAAAGTTTGTTTTTAATTTATTTTATTTGTTTAGGTTGTATGCTATTGCTCATTTAGTTTGCGAGCACTGTTGTAAGCAGCATGCCTGCCTCACAGTATTTCAAAAATGTTGTTTTTCTCACTGTGGTTTAATAAATAGCTATATAAACATTTATTATATAAACTAACTGTCTGTGGGATATGCTAGAAGTGTTTTATAACGCTTTTAGCATATCACGCAGACAGTTAGTTTATATAATAAATGTTTATTATATAAATATATATGGATATTATTGTAGCGAAGTAAAGTATTAACGTTGATTTGGGAGGCTAATTTGTTTAATCGCTGTCGGCTCGGCTGCTTGGTCGTCATTAAAAAAGAAATTCTTCAAACATTTGTCTAAATTAACTTAATTTAAGAAATTATAAGAAACATAGCTAACAAAACTGACATTTTATTGGCCGCAAATAGGGCAGGCTGTCGCTGTGTAATGAAAAAATAACGGGCTCGGACTCTGGCTTATAATTTTGATGAGCTATCGGACACGGGTCGGGCTAGGGCCTGAGCATCTCGGGCCAGGGCCGGGCTCGGGCCTAGATTTGAGGCCCGTGCAGGGCTCTAATAGCTTTGACACATGCAGACGCATGCACACATTTCTTAAAGAGCTCATATTATGCTTATTTTCTGGTTCATAATTGTATTTAGAGGTTTTACCAGAATAGTTTAACATGGTTTTATTTGTACTCTACTTTGCTGCAGCTCCTCCATTCACCCTGAGTGTTGAACTCTCGGTTTTAAGCAAACTCTCGTGCTAGCTAGAAAGTTATTTTTTGCTAACTTTGTAACGTTAGCTCACGAGGCAACATTTGACTGTGACTGTAACAGCAGCAGATATAAACACAACAGCAATACTTCACATCTTGAAATACACAAAAAATCACCATATTTAATAAAGAAACTGTTAAATGTAACTTCTGTTAAGAGCTGACGTCAGTTTGTCACGGAAGTAAAGGCTTGACTACAATCGAGGTGTTTGGAGCAGTTTGTTAACACTCTATTACATGCACAAAAAACATAACACAATTAAGGAAAGGGAAAAAGCCAAAAAGCATAATATGAACACTTTAATTTATTTTTGCCCACAAATGAAATGTTCAATTCCAAAACAAATCCCTTCTTGTACCTACTTCTACACATTGTGAGGTTGTCAAGGGCCTCTTAGAGTGGTACCTTGATAGCAGCTCTGCTCTTACTTGAAGGCCACGCTCTGTCCACCTGTGAACACGGACCACATTGTCAGTACTGCAGCGTTGTATTGACAACCACGGCTGCCCACCTCCGGAGGAGAGGGATTTTCCGTGTGCTCTTCTGTCTCCTACATACACGTCTTCCTAGCCCCTGCCTCCTACTGTCCTGTCATTAGAAACAATACAAATATGCTCACCAAACAACATTCCTTAATACAAGAGTGCTTTTGTGTAATAACCTCAGTGACATATAGTCAATGATGTCTTGGTTTGCACAATCCTTATTAGTAGATTAACTATTCACAACACTGGAAACAGATGAGACTTCACTACATTTGACTTATATATTTGGACAGTGACACAATTGTAGTCAATTTGGCTCTGTATGCAACCAGAGTTAATTTGAAAGGAAAGAATCAAGATGTGCTATAAGTGTTGACTTAAATTTAAGGGTTTTGTCAGAAGTATTGTAGAACCCATTTTAGAATTACGACCACTTCGTTATATAGCCGGCCAATTCTTTGCACACACATTCATAATTTAAATTGAGAGTAAATAATTGGTTGCAAATCCTTTGTATTCAAGGACCTGACGTCTGAAACCCATAGGCCTAACTAGATGCTGGGTTTCATCCCTGGTGCAGCTCTGCCAGGCTTGTAATGCAACAAGTTCCTGCTTGTTCTTGGTGCATTTTGCATTCAAAAGCTCAACTGTATTCAGGTCAGGTGATTGAAACATTTCACTTATTTTTCTTCAAAGTTTAGGGTTGTTTTTGCAGTATGCTGTGAAAAAGTCCTGTATTTCCTATACCATTCACCTAATTTGGATGTACAGTACAACCCCGATTCTGTAAAAGTTGGGACAGTATGGAAAATGCTAGTAAAAACAAAGAGGAGTGATTTGTAAATGTACTATGACGAAAAATAAATAAAGACAAGCTATTTGATGTTTTTCCTAATCGACTGAATGTTTTTTTGAAGGGAAATGTTTATTTTGAAATTGATGCATGTAACACATTCCAAAAAAATTGGCAAAGGGGCAATTTAGGATTAATTGCGATGTGACAAGTTGAAAAAAGGTGATGTGAAACAGATGAGGCAATTGTGTAATATTATACATATAAGGAGCCTCCAAAACAGGCCTATATCTTCAAGAGCACGGATTGGTCAAGGCTCGCCAATCTTCCAACAGATGCATCAGCGAATAATCTTACACTTTGAGAACAACATTCCCCTAACATAACTCGGTAGGATTTTGGGCATTTCACCTTCTACAGTGCACAATATAATTAAAAGAGTCAAGGAATCCGGTCAAATCTCCGGTAAAGGGTAAGGCTGAAAACCACTTCTGAATGTGTGTTTATCACCGATCCCTCAGACGTCACTGTCTTAAAAACCATAATGAGTCTGTAATGGATATCCTGACATGAGCTCAGGAATAATTTAGTAAACCTTTGTCAGTCAACACCATTCTCCTTTGCATCCACAGATGCAAGTTAACGCTTAACTATCAACACTGCCTAGAACCGCCACTGATTCTCTGGGCTCAAGCTCATCTGAGATGGACAGTAGGACAGCTAAATCTTGTTTTGTGGTCCGATGAGTCAACATTTCACATAGTTTTTTAACCAAACAGCCATCGTGTTCTCCGGGTCAAAGATCTGTCATGGTGTGGGGGTGTGTCAGTGCCCATAGTATGGGTAACTTGCATATCTGTGAGGTCACCATTAATGCAGAAAGATATGTACCAATTTTGGTGCAACATATACTGCCATCCAGACATCATCTTTTCCATTTCTGGAGTGTGTTGCAGTCGTCAGATTTGAAATGAGTGTATATTTTCAAAAATAAATGACAAAGTAAGACATAAAATAATGTGTTAATAATGTGTTTTCAATATAGTACAGGGTGAATTTAATTTTCAAATGACTCATTCACACATTCTTTCATTATACATTATTTATTTCAACTCTTAATATGCTGTCGTAGACAGCTGGAATAATGATAGCCCCAGTGTCCGGTTTCACTTAAAGCGTGAATGAGCTTAGGGGGTCGGTGTTACTGTAGGTCTGGTAAAGACTGTGGGAGTGAACTTGTACCCGTGTCATTAACTTGGCAGTGACATTGTTGTCATGTCAGCTCATACAAAGAACAATTGAGCCACAATTTAAATGTCATGCTTCTAGCAATAATATAACCTCCATTTTTATCCATATAACCCTACACAACGGTATGGTCAAGTGCAGTTCTACTATTGCTGCTCTAAATAATAAAATCTGTTTAAAACAACTTGAAGTCCATTAAACACATTGTGTTCCAATAAAAATGCTATCTTGCTTTTCAGATTTCGGGAGCATCATTACTGAAGATATCTTCAACGGTTTGAGATTTTATGATGTCAGACATAAATGTAGCTACAGTGAAAACGTGTCAGTTGAACTGACTGTTGACAGACTTTGAGTGAAATGCAGTGAGAGCATCTGTCATTCAGCATCACAGTACTTGTTCATGCTCAGTCCAGAACATTCACTCAACTTGAGGCGCCAATGGACTCTACTTGCATTTATATGCCCACCGTCACAATAAAACATGCGTTCGTTGTATAGGTCATCAAAGACAAAATGAAAAACTTGGTTTTTAAGGGCATGTTTGTGCAATATTCTCCAATTAAATGTTTTGCATCTTGAAATAAATGCCTACACAATCCTGAGTTTTGACTACCCCCCCATACAACCAAAAGAGGTTTTCTCGCCAAGAGACGCTTCTCTCCGTTTAAAAATATCACCTTGTAAATACGAGAAGCTTTTTGCACCCTGACGTTATCACTGTCTCAAGAATGAGCGAATCCAGCCCATTTTAGCACCGGTGCCCGTAACCTCCCGCCTAATTT
The DNA here is from genome assembly GCA_016801145.1 of Umbra pygmaea. Lineage (NCBI taxonomy): Eukaryota > Metazoa > Chordata > Actinopteri > Esociformes > Umbridae > Umbra > Umbra pygmaea. Next base: position 34,583 of record JACXGM010003386.1, read on the forward strand.
ATGGTAGAATATTATCCAATCACATTGTTGGTGACCCTTGTAAAAGTGATTGAAAATGCTGACCCGAGACCAAGAGTCTCAAAACAGCCTCTTTAGCCAGCTAAAAATAACTCCATCCCCCGTCCTTCTAAAGCCCGGCAAGTGCTCAAAGAGGGCAGCACAAGACCTACCAATTGCCCTAAGAAAGCTAAAGAACTTCCAGAGCATCATGTGACCCGCCCTGTGACATCACGGAGCGGCCATAAATAAGAACGGAGCTTTGAGCATGTGCAGGACCACTCTCTCTTGGGACGCCGGCTTCTTTGGTCTTCTTTCTCTGTGCCTGTGTCGTCTCCTACATCTCAATAATGGTGTGTACTTTTGGACTTAACGTTGGCTAAATGATTTTTAGGTGCTTTTTTGTGCCTATAAATTTGCGTGGCATTTGGGGGTTATTGGATTATTTAAAAGGCCTGAACCGACCACGGTGGCATCCAAGTGATTTGATATAGAGCTTGGATCGCAAGACTGGGATGGCTTACTTGTCTGTTAATCCCTATTCCAAAATAACAGCCACAGTCATACTATTTTTGAAGAAACCAAGGAAGGATGTTATGAGTTGGGCATTTTTTGCAATCGGCTCAACAAACAAAACGTGGAATATAATGCTAAACATCTTAACGTACTCTAAAGCATGAACTACACCCCCATCATACTAGCCAGTGTAACTTGTAATTTAATGAGTAATGCATGCGTTCTACAGTAGAGCTTTCAGTAGACCTGTACTTCTGTCTTATCCTGCTGAGAACCTGCTTCACTTTAAGATTAGCCTGCGATGCATGATGGGGCATTTGTAGGTGCTGTGAGGCTGCCTGGGTGCCTGTGGTGAGGTGGTTAGAACAGAGCTTGATCCTGGGGACTCATCCTATTCTTGTTGTGCTTCTGTAATAGGCCTTCACTCCAGACCAGATTGAGGGTAAGTCCATTGTGTGTGTGTGTGTGTGTGTGTGTGTGTGTTTGTTTGAAGTGTATAGAGTTCTTTGGCATTTTTTTTCATTGCCCGTTATGTTATATGTTTGGTTCTTTACAGCTGACACTCTAAAAGCATGTACCCTGTGTTTGTCAAAGTTGGTATCACCAAGATAAATATGCAGTATGGCCTGTACCAGTGTAATAGATGAATTAGCATGTCACAAGTGGTATAGTCCACATTGCACTAACACAGGCTGAACAGGTGTCCAGACTACATTCCTTTCACTATTCAGGAGGCTGTTTAGGCTTTTAAAGTAAAAATAAATGACCTGCATGTTTTTTTATAATGAAAACCTGTAGGTGTGTCAACGCAATGTGCGTGCATGTTCACACATCTGCTCCAGTTTGTGTGAGCCAAAAGCCATCGATAACCGTGTGGAAATTGCCTAAATCATGCTCATTTTTTAGGGTTTGCAGACAACAGTACAGAGTAGCTCACAGGCTTGTTCAGCTGTTCTGAGGGAATGAGTGTCTCTGCTTCTATTCTGAGCACACACAAGCTTTGTGTTGATTGACAGCACAGTGGTCCAATCTTAGAGCCAAATGAAGTCGTTAAGATGCATGCATGGCCAGCCGCAACGCATGTACAGAACTCACCTATGACTGTGCCTCCACCCTTTGTTCCTTGTGGAGAGTCACATTAATTTAAAAGACGCCCAGTTACAGCTGGTGTGTAGAACTAGTTCAGACTGCCCAGAATTGGTAGAAGTGACACATTGAGGTTGTTAAAATAACTAGATTAAATGGCCGATTAGAATCTAAATTAACACAAATTTCTTAGATCTATACAGAGTAATGGCGTCTTGTACATGTTCATCTCTATTAGAAGGAATGGCTAACATTTTGTATACAATTTCATCATTAAAGTTATTTTAAAGTGTTCCTGCGTACTAAAATCTTTATTATATCTTAAATAGAGCGGCTAGGTAATGTGTCAGTTACACTGGTGTCAGCATTCTTCAGTTAAGCTGAGATGGGGCAGGTGTAGGCCACCATGACTGTATAAGGCATGGGCAACTTTCTTAGGGTGTATCAATTGTCACCCCCTCCTCACATGCTCCCCACTCACTCCCACCAGCTTGCATGCTGGGAAGGAAAGCAGCATGGGGGGCTGAGTGCTGCCATTTGGAAATCACTTATGGACATAAATCTGTCTTTGGCTCAGTTTCCATTTGAATCCATGGTGGAGTCCATAAAAATAGCAACTCATTGTAGCGATCTACATGCCATGCTACCTTTCTGCACATCTAGGACACAGGAGGCTGATAATAAGACAGAACAATGAGGGAGGATTCAAGCACTAAACATCTTTACAGCAAGACAAGACGGGAATCTCCACAGTTCCCAAATGCAGGATTTAGATTTACATCTTAGAGAACGTTGGACATTGTGTTTGATTGCAATTTAATATTAGGAGTAGCAAACTGGTCTGTTGAGCCTTTACTTAATATTCAGGACATAATACTAAATACCTTAAAACTACCATTTAGCTTTTTTCCTGCCCTTTCGATAACTGAAATATTTGCCGTTTTATTTATTAAAAGATTTCACTGGGAATAAGTGTTGTGCACACAATCCCCTTGCCATAATCTTTTCCTTCATTCCCACAGACTTCAAAGAGGCCTTCGGTCTTTTCGACAGAGTTGGCGACAGCATGGTTGCATACAACCAGGTGGCTGACATTATGCGCGCTCTGGGCCAGAACCCCCAGAACAAAGAGGTCATTGAGATCCTGGGTAAACCATCCGCTGATGGTAAGAGCGCCACTACTACAGCAAGGTTTACGTTGTGATTACATTGTTTGTTTCTATAACATTTTCACAATGTAGCAGCTGACACTAATCTTTGTCATGCCACGTGGTGTGCATCATGTGACTGTATCATAAACTGTAGAACCCTCACCTCGCAACTAACAAATATGTTATTTTGGGGGGGATCAGACATGGCCAACAAGAGGCTGAAGTTCGAGGAATTCCTGCCCCTGCTGGAGAAGGTCGATCAGCTGCCAAAGGGTACACTGGACGATTACGTTGAGGGTCTCCGCGTCTTCGACAAGGAGGGTAACGGCACAGTGATGGGAACTGAGCTGCGCATTGTGCTGGGCACACTTGGTAAGCATGGTCTCTAAAGCTGGACACATTATGGCTGTACTCTATGCCATTCACTTAGCGGGTAGCTAGCCAAAATGTCTGTTAGCTCGAACTCCACAGCTTCTCGAATGTCGGGTTAATCTGAACTTGTTTGGTGGGTATCAGTGGGCACTACTGCCATACTTCAAACATCTGTTGAACACTCAGATCTGTCCAAGAGCTGACGCGTCTAGTGTTTGGGCAATCTGTGTGTACCTAACCAGCTCCTGGTTTTGTCCCCTTCAGGTGAGAAGATGTCAGAAGCCGAGATTGATGGTCTTCTACAAGGTCAGGAAGACGAGAACGGCAGCATCAACTACGAGGGTGAGTCTTGTTGAACGATCAGAGAAAACAGCCTGTTCATTACAGAATGTTAACAACAACCATTGAAATATGATTTAAATCCAACTTCTACTTTTATGTCAAAGAATGTAATAATAAGTTTAGTATATAGAGTTCTTGCTTCCACATTAATGTGTCTGTTTGATCGTCTCCCCTCCCTCCCCAGCTTTCGTCAAGCACATCCTGTCTGTGTAAGATAGTGCTCTGCTAACAGAAGCAGATCTATCTCCCAGACCCCATGGTGTCAGGACATGTTTTTCTAAAGACCAACTAAGGAAAGGAAAGAACTATAATGGGATGTCCAATAGCCATTCTGTGTTTTTTTTTCTTTTCATCCATCTACTTTTCAACCCCATGCTTCTCCTCCTCTGTACGGAAGTTTCCTCTGCTGCCAGATGATGACCCTCTTCTTACCTCCACCTTGGGCATATCCCAACACGTGGGGTGTTGAATAGGACAGTGGGATGATCACTCATGAAGTGAGTGTTGTACCCTCCTCGTGAACATCCAGCCGGCAATGCCAAAGGCGCTGGCTAGACACGATTGGGATTGGCCTGCCAACCCCCTTTCCTTAAAGTTTTATTTATTTTCAAACTGTCATTTCAGAATAAACTTTTCAAAAGGTACACCCCCCCACCTGGCTTGAGTCTTTTTTCATTCTTCTTGTAAAAATACATGCATCCTTGAAAATCTAAAGGATAAAAAATATGCATGTTGACCGGTAAATAATTCAATAAAATTTTTAAAAGTAGCATAAACAATCACATAGGTGTAAAACAAAAAAGTAATAAGTATTCTATATGTATTTAGATGGCTACAGTATGTTAGGTCAGTCTGTTTGATGCAAAATACCTGGGTCATTCCAGCCATGCGGTGCCATTTGGACCTCAATTTTCAATAAAAGAATTTACATTTCTCCTATACAGTTAGAAAAAGTTCATGTTTGACTGTCAGAAACATATTGGTCAAACCCAAGCATAGTAGTCATAAGCAACTAATTAAACCAGGAAACCCTAGTTGGAATTGGCTCAGCAAAGCATTAGCTGACGTCAGGAACGCGCCTATAGGAACTCTATAACAGCCTCAGGAACTCTAATATCATGGCCTATTTAGATTTTCAGATGGACTCAGTGTGCTGCATACTAGTTATGTCAGCAGGCAGTTTAACTTCTGGGATGGTACTTTTCCTTCTCTTACAATACGTTTTATTTTCTGCTGAAAGTGAATGATTCCGTTTGTTGCTCTGGACTTTCCTGCTGTGTTTGAAAAGGAAGCATGCTGACTGAGCTGGTTCGTGGACTTGGTCTGTTTTGTCTTGCCATCCTGTCGTGCAGTGTCATGGCAAGGTTGATATTTGTCACTGAGGGGGCACATAATTCCTGGCGGCAGCCTTGGTCACCTGGATGTTTGCAGGATTGTACTGTGATGATGTGTGTTTTATTGAAACAATGACTGTTTTTTTTGGAGATTTTAATTTCAAAATAAATACTTCAACATTGGTGTAATGTTTATTAAATGTATTTTCTGTGTTTCTGTTGTCATGATTGAGTCTAATGATGCATTTGCATAAGGTTCAATGCATTATAAATGAAAGTCCTGCGCACTCCTATTCATGTTGAATGAGAGGGAACCGAGGTAAAGTTAGTTTTATATTCTGAGATTCAACAGACATTTAGTTTTAAAAGTATTTTACCATAGTGATGGTGTTAATGCACTTTCTCAAGGCTACGGGTGTGGGTAAGAGGATATAGGGGTGGGTGGTTGTGACTGGCCTCACTTCTGATACAGTAGGTGGCAGTGTATGCTCCATTACAGTTGGTTGTGATCCGCCAGTATTCCAAAGAATAAGAAGAGGAAGGGGTTGATTATCTATTCCTGATGGTGGAAGGCTGTCCTGGAGCTACTCTCTCTAAATGTAAGTTGTGAAAAGAGTGTTGGTGAAGTTTGGAAGTTTATGCGTACGCTCTACCTGTATGTTAGCTGTCAGTGTTTATACCACTGTGAGAGCATAGTAAGCTATATAAGTATAATCATTATGCACTCACTTCAACTAGTTGTTGGAGTTTGGAACTTTATGCGTACGCTCTTTACTAATATGTTACTTATATGTTAGTATGTACAGTGGGAAGAAGAAGTATTTGAAACACTGCAAATTTTGCCGGTTATCCTACATAAAAAAATCCAGAAAATCACATTGTATGGTTTTTTTAATAATGAATTTGCATTTTACTGCATGACATAAGTATTTGATCACCTACCAACCAGTAAGAATTCCAGCTATCACAACCTGTTAGTTTTTCTTTACGAAGCCCTCCTGTTCTCCACCTGTTCTCCACACTCAATCAAACAGACTCCAACCTCTCCACAATGGCCAACACCAGAGAGATGTGTAAGGACATCAGGGATACAATTGTAGACCTGCACAAGGCTCGGATGGGCTACAGGACAATAGGCAAGCAGCTTAATGAGAAGGCAACAACTGTTGGCACAATTATTAGAAAATGGATGAAGTTCAAGATGACAGTCAATCTCCCTCGGTCTGGGGCTCCATGCAAGATCTCACCTACTGGGGCATCAATGAGCATGAGGAAGGTGAGTAATCAGCCCAGAACTTCACGGCAGGACTTCGTCAATGAATGACCTGAAGAGAGCTAAGACCACAGTCTTAATGAAAACCATTAGTAACACACTACGCCGTCATGGATTTAAATCCTTTGATGCACGCAAGGTCCCCCTGCTCAAGCTAGCGCATGTCCAGGCCCGTCTGAAGTTTGCCAATGACCATCTGGATAATCCAGAGGAGGAATGGGAGAAGGTCATGTGGGCTGATGAGACAAAAGTAGAGCTTTATGGTCTAAACTCCACTCGCTGTAATTGGAGGAAGAAGTAGTATGAGTACACCATCCCAACTGTGAAGCATGGATGGAAACTTCATTCTTTGGGGATGCTTTTCTGCAAAGGGGACAGGACGACTGCATCATATTGAGGGGAGGATGGATGGGGCCATGTATTGCGAGATCTTGGCCAACAACCTCCTTCCCTCAGTAAGGGCATTGAAGATGGGTTGTGGCTGGGTCTTCCAGCATGACAATGACCAAAACACACAGTCAACTAAGGCAACTAAGGAGTGGCTCTGTAAGAAGCATCTCAAGGTCCTGGAGTGGCCTAGCCAGTCTCCAGACCTGAACCCAATAGAAAATCTTTGGAGGGAGCTGAAAGTCTGCATTATCCAGTAACAGCCCCGAAACCTGAAGGATCTGGAGAAGGTCTGTATGGAGGAGTGGGCCAAAATCCCTGCTGCAGTGTGTGCAAACCGGGTCAAGAACTACAGGAAATGTATGATCTCTAATTGCAAACAAAGGTTTCTGTACCAAATATTGAGTCCTGCTTTTCTGATGTATCAAATACTTATGTCATGCAATAGAATGCAAATTCATTATTTAAAAATCATACAATGTGATTTTCTGGATTTTTGTTTTGGATTACATCTCTTACAGTTGAAGTGTACTTATGATAGAAATTACAGACTTCTACATGCTTTCTAAGTAGGAAAACCTGCAAAATCGGCAGTGTATGAAATACTTGTTCTCCTGTATTTATTTTTATTTAGTATTTATTTTACATACTTTTGTTAATTATTGTTTTACTTTTTCCCCATTTTTCTCCCCTCCCAATTCCCACTAACCCTGCCTTGTCGGCAGCTCCGCAACTCCTTGGACAAATCTGTAGGATGGGGTGGGCACATAGTTCATCCAACCACAGCCGCCAATTGACCTATCGCCGGCCCCTCCCCCAAAACTGCCATTGTCCAATCACACATCATAGCAACCGTAACAATGTGAGCAGGTCCGACAAAAATTGACTCCAAGCAGGACGGTAAAGCGGTGCGCCAACGGCGTTTGTAAATCGGACATTAGATACCCGGAGAGATTGTCTGGAGGAGATGTGTTCTTTCCCTTCCCAA
>JACXGM010003387.1:5883-42157 GCA_016801145.1 Umbra pygmaea
CAACATGGTATTGGGCAAGTCGCGAATGACTTATGTGACCTATGCGATATCCACATTTACCACCGGCATCCTTAATGTAGCTAGCATTACACAGGATTCTGTGTATTTATTATATATTTAAGCAATACAGATTGCAAATGTAAATGTTCTTATTAAAATATTATAAGTTAGTAAATATGTCACACTATTCTAATATAGTGTAGTGGCATATTTTCGAAATGTTTAATGTTTCCATATTTGTTAAGCGATGTTTATCGCGTTGAATGAAACGCTATTACTTTGAAGGCGAAACTACGAAAGGCTAGGAATCCCACTAAAGAAGCTGGCTCCCTGAAGAAGCTAGCTTCACATCGGAGCGAATTATTGTGTGTAATGTGTTGGGCATTGGTCCCATACGGCTGTATTGTATTGGATAATGAAAGCTTTGAATCATATGTTCTTATCAGTTTACTATCTAATACGTTCCCCACCGGGGAACTATATATATAAGTTGATTTTTCGAACAGGGATTCGGATACGGGGCTTGCTCCGTCTGCCCCACGCATCAACTCGGTATTGCAGTACCTCCGGGAACGGTGCACCTACAAGTGTAAAAATGAGAAAAGTATATTATCCTCCGCCGAACGAAGCAGACTACCTAGCTAGCAACTGGAGGCGAAGCCCTTTTCATTAGCTTTTGATTTTCCCTGCTATTTTCAGTTATCCTCCCCTGACAAAGCTAACTAGCTACAGTATTGCCAACACTGGCATCGTTGCTATCGGAGTATCGGTGCCAACGCTACTTAAAAAAAATGGGCATCGTCGGTGTTTTGTCATTTTAGAACCGGAAGGTTTCGGTATTATCGGTTCTCGTGACATCCCTAGCAGGCGCGTCTTCAATAGGAGTAGGATATTTATTCAAACAAGGAAAGGAGGAACTGGACAAGAACAAAAATAAGAATACATGAGTACAATGAAATACACTAAACAAGAACAACACTACATAAACACAAGACCAGACCCTATAACATATCCAAACACAACCTAAAACACAAGAGAACCATTACACTAAACGTATGAACAGACTAAAGACATTACTACAAAGAACAACAACGTACCTGGACAAGAACAATGAACGACACAGAACAAACAAACCCACAGAACTAAATACCCAACTAACGAGGGTAGGATGTGCAGGTGTGGACCAAACAACGGAACCGATAGGCTCACCAAAACATGTGACTGGATCATGTGACACAAAAAGCGGGAAACAAAACCAAAATAAAATACATAGGGGCAGGGACGGACTAGGACTAAAAAACTGCCCTGGACTTTGACTAGGCACCGCCCAAAGCAATCAGCGTGGGGAAACTCAACAACAACAACAACGCCTGCCGCCTGGCGTGAGTGTCACAATACAATAATTGTCGTGATACTATACTATCCAAATTATATTCCTTCAAACATACATCATATTTCCCTAGAAGAATGATAAGCTCTAGGACGTTGCCATGGTAATGTTGTGGTCATCTAGAGTGTGTATTGCCTCAGATTGCTGTCCTCTGTAGCTCAGTCCTCTCTTTCCTATGAACATCACCACTTCTACTACTCTTTCTAACACCTGCCATCTCTTCCTCACTTGATCTCTGTGAGCCACAATTTGGGGACCATGTAGCAGGCTGGCTTTATCTGATTTAGATGCCCTCAAAAAATATGCCTCAGCACAACCTCTGTGCATGTTACTCCTTTCATGTTCCTCAACTCTTTGACTGATATGGTTCCAGTCCTGCATTCCACTTATGAAGGGACTGGTTTCAGTTGGTTTGGCAAATGCTAAACATACTGCACAACACATGGTATGGTTCTCTTCAGTATGAAAGCCATTTTCTGTCTGTACCGTCTTTCTGTTTAAACACGCTCTGTACTGTCAGGTATTGTCTTCTTCTGAGGGTGGTATGAAAAAAAAACTTTAGGCTGTGGCTGTTTGACTTGGGGTGCTTAAAGTAATTTAAAGTTTATCTGGAGTGGGTGTCTTTCTCTGCTCTTGGTCTAAGATCAACCTGAATAAACAAATGATGGAATTGATTAAAAAAACAGGTTTTATTCCAAGATACCAAGGAATAGATTATATAATATGCTGTTATAACAGCATATTATAAAATCTATTCCATTCTGTCTTAAAATTTATTTATTACTTAATAATCTTAATTAAATTATGCAGTAATTAATCTTACTGCACAAATAATAATACCACATCTACATTACAACCATTACAAATGTAACTTCTGTATTCAAAATTTTCAAAGTTTGTAAACATTAACTGTAATGTTACCAACATTTTTATAAGTAAAAGCACAAGATATTTCTTAATATTAGCTACTGCATGTGGCATTTTACAGCTCAACTTTACCAGCGCAACTTTCTGTCCCTCATCATCACTGGTGGCATGTTGCTGCATAGCTGTCTGGCTCACTTCTTTACTGCTGGGTCTGCTGCTAATATTTAACTGTGAGGAGCTGCTAAATATGTCAGTTAGTTTGCGACATTTAGCGGCTTCACTATCAAATTGACTCTCGCCTTTTCAGCACCACCCTCTTTTTTCCGTTTATTGCCTGCGGCCGCGTTATGCATTTAGTTTATTTCTAAGCTTCTATCTACCGTCTTTGCGGTTGGTTTCTTCCACCGCTTCCACTTCTTCTTCTCCTTACTTGGCGGCCAAGGCCAGTGCAGCTGGCATCCAACTTAAAGGTGCATTGCTGCCACCTACAGTACTGGAGTGTGAACCAGATTAGTGGGGGAAAAAACCTGGTGATGACTGCATGTGTGGCGGGTGGTGGGCCGGCCCGCCGGCCGTCCTGGATTACCGGCCATTCTGTGATTCTCCAGATTACACAGATGGCCAGTCCGCCCCTGCATAGGGGAGAAACCACCCTGAAGTGACCCAGAACAAGGACAAATTCTAGGGACATTGTGACAGGTTATGCCAGACGTGTTAGGCTTGTTGCATAATTAGCCTTCAAGAAGTTTCTGTACACCGCGGGGAACAGGCAAACACAAAAGCACAATTTGCAGCTATGTCCGGTTTCCCAAATGTATCAGTGCTATTGCCTGCAATCATGTTGCCATAAGGGCACCGAATGAGAAAGAAAATGCTGTCATTAATCGTAAGGGTTTTCATTCCATCAATATCCAAATAATTTATGATGCAGACATGTTGCTCACTAATTTAACTAATCTTCCCCCAACCGTGGCAGACTTTCGTGATGAAGCGCTAGACGCTTTTTAACATCGACTTTGATGTCTGACCCTTTTTTATTTCGGCCATGGTCCGACTCTTAGGCTACATTCACAATGTCTGCAAACCTTTGCCACTCCAACGCCTTTCTGGCATTAGTAATGGCAACACTGTGCCCTCCAAACAGCATTTTCCTCCTCTTTTACACCTCGCCAACAATCATTTCTACTTCACATTGAGTGAAGTTTCTTTTTTTGGTTTTCCTCCCTCTGTTTGCCATGATTTCTGAATCAATTAATATTAATTTTGGGGCGTTTCACTGACTATTTATGGACAATTATGGGCGTGACATGCAGCCGCAAAAGCTGCGCCACACTTAGAGTTGATTGTGATTTATAAAGGGGAAACGGCGTAGGACGTGTGTGCGCACTGTTTTATAAATCTGAATATTTCTCTGCATACGCACATTCTATATTTCGTCCGTACGCCAAATCTGACACAAATCCACTGCAAAGTTTTATAAATGAGGCCCCTGCACACAAGGACTCGCTGGAGAGCAACGTGGCAAGGTAGATGATTTGGCATGTCTATCACAAATCCCAGACAGCGCTATGCCATTTTGCGCTGCCTCGTTCTGGAGGTCTGGGGAAAGCCGGAGAATCCATAGTCAGGCTGGAATCATGATGTAGACTGTCCTGCAACACAGCGACTGAGCCCATGACGCCATGCAGACCCATGTTTACCTTCAATAGCACTACCTTTTTAATAACACAAATTAAAACTTTTTAAAACTAGTGGTTTGTATTGGCTATTGTAAGCCTAATTTTGAAGCCTACATTATCTGTTTTGGCCACCTATTGTCACTCTGCTCATCACAGTTTAACATTGTCTAGAAACGTGTTTAAATAAATGATCTTATCTCCAGAGGTTACCTGTGGGTTCCTCTTTGGATCCCGAACAATTCTTCTGGCAGTTTTGGCTAAAATCTTTCTTGGTTTAACTGACCTTGGTGGTGATTGAATAGTACATACTGGCATTTGCAAGGCTTTGGATATCTTTTTATATCCCTTTCCAACTTTCTGCAGTACCTTATTACACAGGTCTTTCAACAGATCTTTTCTGCTCCACATGGCTAAGTATCTAGCTTGGCAAATGCATCCACGTGAGAGCTAACAAACTCATTGACTATTTCCTCACAGACACTAATTTCAATTTCACATACCGCAGGTCTGGGAAATAACCTTTAATTGCCAATTTAACTTGTGTGTGTCACCTTGTGTATTTGTAACGAGGTTAAACAGCATATTGTCAAAATCAATGCAGAAATGTCACAATTTCTGCCATCTAATCTGATGATTAATGATTGCTTTCAGCTGTGTTCAATTAGCCAGTTAGTTTGCTCTTTATAAAGGGCGGCCAAACTAGAGTGAGGTGTCTGTCCTTAAGATATTGTCAATGTGAGAAACGTTACGTTGTGTTTGAAGACTGTCTGGGAGCTATGATATTTGCAGTTGTAACAAGTCAAGAGTCCCTTGAGTTCGGAAGTTAATGCGTACGCTCTGTCTTTATGTTTAGCTGTCCATGCCACTGGTTAAGTGCACATAGGCTAAATAGGGATAACCATTGTGCACTCGCTCGAGGTGAACCCTGCAACCTCCATTTCTGTATGTTTCCTGGACCTGTCGAAATAAAACAACCAACATTCCATCTACAATCTATCTGCCTCAGACTACACACACTTCAACCGTGACAAACGTACTGAAAACAGCACCCCAGTGTCACAGTATTTCGTCATATAGACACTAATGGCTTATTTGAAAAAACTGTGACATATACACAATATATTTTTTTTTTTTCATGTAGAGGACATGATTTCTTCAGGTGTTTGATGAAAGGCATGTGATTGTTTAACTCTTCCTGCACGTCTGTGCGTCACTGTACAAGCAGGAAAGGAGTACATTCTCCTTTCCTGCTTTCCAGAGCTACATTTTGAATTCTCCTTTTAATATTGCAAATGTTTGCCTGAGCAGAGGCTGGGGATGGTGGATAAGTGAGTAAGACGTATGAATTTCGTTAGTGAGTTCAAATCCAGATTGAAATGCTGTGTTTCTTTTCTCCATTCCAATGCATTTTACATTCTTTTGTGTAGACAATTGTTTTTTCAAATATTAAACGTAACCTTAACCCTAACCTTAACCTGAGTAATGTGATGCCTAACCTTAACCTCAGAAACGTCATGCCTATCTTTAACCTGAGTGATGTGATGCCTAACTTTAACCTGAGTGATATGATGCCTAACCTTAACCCCAGTAACGTCATGCCTAACCTTAACCCTGACATAACCCTTACCTTAACCATTATTATATAAATATCTTCCTTCAGTTTATATTTGAAAATGCATTTAATATACACAATTTTTTCCTTTATGGTAATGCAGAGAATGTCGTGTCATGTACGTTAAATAAATTTTGTGTGGATGTCACAGATTTCTGAATCCCAATTCAGGTCTATTTCAGGAAAACCTGTGCTATTGTGTTGGAAAACAGCCAAGCGTTACAATAATGTTTTCCAATTTAATGTCATACCTCCATACATCCCTGAATAACATTTTTAGATGAAATAAAATAGTTGTAAACATAGTCTTTGAAGGTTAGAATCCACTACTGCCGTCTTCCAACCAAAAGTAGACATAATAATACCATTATCAACATCTCCATCTATTCCTGAGGAGGTGTCTGAATAAAAACTGTGGCAAAGTGCCTTTTCTCTGCTACGGGTGACAGTATTGTGACCTTCTCTGCAGCCTGTTGTTTTCTCTGCACTTCTCACCATGACAACACCGGTTCACCTTGTTCCGCTGTCTGCTGTGTTGTTCGCCCTGGAGCTTCCGGGCACCGCGTTCAGGGAAACATTTATAGTACTTTACACCTTTCTAATGGGTTACGTATACAATACAGTACCAGTCAATATTTTCGACACACCCATTCATTAAAATCATTAAGTGTGTCCAAACCTCTGATTGGTACTCTATGTACATGTGCATGCATGGTAGTGTAGGACAGGCTCATAGGACTTTTAGTTACTGAAAAGTGTTCTCCAGGCAGATCTGCCTTGGAGTCAGAAATTATTTGATTGGTTGATTCAAAACAGAGGGCGGACCTCACATTAAGTTTACTTTTGATTGATAATTATGATATATATATATATACATAGCACAGGATTACATTTTAACACTCACAGTGTGGTTAAAGTTAGGGTTAAGGTTAGGATACGATTAAAAACTGAGAAGATTATGCTCATGTGCACATTTCCAATATCATGTGAGATCCGCCCTCAGTTTTAAATCAACCAATCAAAGGTTTTCTGCATCCAAGGCAGATCTGCCTGGAGAACACTTTTCTAGGACAGTGGTTCACAAAACTCTCATGGGGACCCCCAGCCATCTCACAGTTTTGTTGTAGCCCTGAACTAGCTCATCTGATTCAAGTAGGTAAGAGCTTGATGATTGGTTAACAAGTTGATTCATGTGTTCGAGCTCTGGGATACATCTACTATATGGCATGGCTAGGGGTGACTCAGTTTGAGAACAACTGTTGTAGGAGACATCATGCAGTGGTTTAACTTTATTCTGTATTACCGTGGTTGTACTGTTTTCAGTGTGTTAATCAAGTTTGGCTGGTACTGATCTTGAAAAGGTCACTAAATTAACGCATTTTATATCAATAAAAATATTTTCTGGTTTTGGCTGTGTCAAATGTTTCAACAAACTGTAAGTGTGTACATCAACTGTTAAAGAAGGTTATTAATTACTGTAATTAATGTCTAAGATATACTCTTACCACTCGCATGCCATGACCTCATGTGCAAATGTATGACAACTTTGTGTAATGTTGTAAATTCTGTCCCTATTGGCTGTTTACCATCAGCACCACTATGAAATCAAACACCACTCTGTCTATGTATGAATATCGGTAGTGAATAAATTATCATTCTGGTTACCTATGAATTTACAGTGAGCACCCATAATTCATTGGACAGTGATTTTTTTGTTGTTTTGGTTTGAAAGGCTACAATGAGGTTGATGTGCAGATAACTGACAGCTTTAATTTGAGGGTATATTCTTACATATCGGATGAACGTTTCAGAAATGACAGCACCTTTTATACATGGTCCCTACATTTTCCAGGCACCAAGAATTATTAAACAGTTTAACATAATGTAGAATAAAGTAATACATTTCAATATTTGTTTGCAAATCCTTTGCATGTAATGACTGCTTGAAGTCTGCGATGCATCAACATCACCAGACTCTGGGTACCTTCCCTGGTTCAAGTATCAATGTGTTTACTGTATGTGTGAATGGAGCAAGTGAATAAAGATTATATAAATATATATTATATATGTATAAATATGGTTAATTCATAAAGTTTTATTCTGGTTATATGTCACGATGTTGGGTGTTCTGTAGGAGGGAGACCATACAAGGAGAATCGTTCTGTGGTTTGTTTAATCCACACGGTTACAGAGATGGCATAAAACACTGGTTACTGAATAATGGGTAGACAGTTAATGTGAGCTGCACACAAATATATTTACTATGCTCTAACGGCGTGGCATAGGACGTCCTAAACCCTAAATGTACGCCTGGCTCAAACACACAACATACTGTACTTACGACCCATAGTGGGGAAGGCACAAAATAGTAACTATAATCCAAGTACAAAATCTAAAACAGCAACACAGTGATCTAACACGTGACCCTCCACACACAATGACGAATGTCACGCAGTGATAATATTTCCATGACTGACACCTCTCCCTAGGATCCGCAAGGCTTTCGGCTACACCCCGCCGATGTGGCCGTACGGGGACTACTTCCAACCAGCACTTACCACCATGCCGGAGCCCTGGAGATACTCCTATGTGGAGGAGGATCTGGGGCTATTTTTCTCTGATGAGGAGAGTGAGGAGGAGTTTGTGGAGGAGGACTGGGGTCTCCCCATTAAATAATTCGGGGGGCTAAAGGGATTGCAGACAGGCCTATTTGCCATCAGGAAAGGCTACTGCAGCCCCATCTGCCAGCATGAACAGCCCTTTTCCAGAGGAGCAGCCAGGGCAGGCAGCATTGCCTCCAGCAGAGTTTAGCATGGGACTGTGTGTACCCACCGGTGAACCATGGTGGGTGTACATGGACATACCACCAGCCACAGGGCCCTTTGCTGACCTTGAGCTGATGCTGCCCCCCCTTCATCATGCCCTGGCTGAAAATAGAGAGGAGCAGCATTACCTGCAGGCCTCTGCTCAGCCGGCTCACCTACAGGCCCCTGCTCAGCCGGCTTCAGAGCGCCTAGCAACCTGGGATCTGGAATGCCTCTCCCTGCCTCTGCCACTGGAGTCCAGGCGATGGAGTCTGTAGGGCCCCCCTCTGCATCTGAGTTTTCTGGGCCCACCACAGCACTGGAGTCTACAGGGCACCCCTCTGCAAACAGAGCCTTTCGGGCCCCCTGCACAGCATGACCCAGTGTACCCTGCACAGCCTGATCCAGAACCCATGCATAGCCTGACCCAGGGTCCCCTTGATCCTGGGCCCTCACCCCCAAAGACACCTCCACTGCTGGGGTCTAGCTGGCTGCCACCGACACCCCAAAATGCCGTCCGGGGGTGGCCGGCTGGCCTACAGAGGCCTCCGGCAGAAACACCACCTGGGTGAATGCTTTCGGGGGCATCTGACTGTAGGTGTTGTGGCCGTCCCGCCCTCCCCGTTGGTCTGGTCGCCTTGGAGTGGAGGCCTTTGCTGGGGGGTACTGTAATGCCCAGCCCAGAGTGGGCTGGCGTTAATAGGACTGAGATATGACCTCAATATGAATATTGTTTATTTAGGTTTATTTTGTGTTAATAGACAGTGCATTACATGTAGGTTTGTGTTTATGTGTGAATGTCCCTTTAAGTTCATGTGACACCTCTCTCTAGTTTGGGCATTTGCTACGATAGGGTTTAGGTTAATGATTATGTTCAGTCGTGTTCTATTATGCCCTGTTTACACGAGAATGCTCACGGGTGAAAACGTAAAAATATTTTAATATTTTCATGTGCTTTTCGTTTAGACGGCAACAGCGTTTTTGGGGCCCAAAAACGCAAAAAAGTGAAACCACCCTCCAGAGTGGAAATCTTGAAAACACTCCACCGTCGCGTTCCAGTCTAAAGGGTAAAAAACGCAAAAGTCTGGTTGACAGTGAAAGCACCGATCTGCTCACAGTGTCTCTTGTCAGTTACGGATGTGCCAGTACAGGAAAATAACAACAAACATGTCATATTTTTTCCATACGTCAGACCTTCAAGTTGCCCTAGCAGGCGTGCGGACTTGGTAGTGTTGTGTGGCAGTGCTTTACACTACCTCCTAGCCGCCTGGAGTGAATACTACATCGAATTTCACAATCTTTTGCGTCACCATATGCACGCAGATTTCCCCCCCAAAACGCTTGTCTAAACGCGGAATGAAAAGTGATAACGCAACGCGACTTTTAATTGACTCTTCAGATTATTCTTGTGTAAACATGGCCTTAGTAAGCTTCTGTATTTAAATGCTGGTCAAATTAGAGGGAGGTGTTGGTCATTGTTATATTGTCATGATGATTTAAGTTACGTTGTGTGAGAAGGCTGTTCGGGAGTACAACAAACAAGTGAGTCGCCAGAGTTTGGAAGTTATTGCGTACGCACTTTTCTTTAGCTGTCAGTGTCCGTGCCACTTTTAAGAGCACGTAGGCTATATGAGTATATTCGTTGTGCACTCCCCCCGATGGTACCCTGCAGACGTCATTACATGTATGTCTCCGGACTTGTCTAAAATAAAACAACTATCTATTGTCATCTACAATCTACCTGCTTCGGTCTCCCTCTCTCCACCCTACAACGTGACATTATATGAGAATGTAGGTACTGAATAAAGTTTCAATTTGGATATGTGTGAATGTACAATAGCTAGTGAATAAAGGGTAATTTTAGGACATTCTGATTCACTATCAGATTTAACCAGTTCTATAGCATGAGGATTGGGTTAACAATAATGTGGGCTTGCAGTGCAAAAGTGATGAAGACAGCCTGTTAGTCAATTAAAGACCCATTCAGAAGTGATGAAGACAGACAGTGATAAAGTTAGCCTTATAATTATTTTTTTCATTTGTTTTGTTTATTTTGTGTGATTTTTGTGTTTAGAGAAAGTTTAAAGGTCACCATGATTTGTGTTGCAGGGGTGCCAAAGAACAAGATAGTCATTACTGCAGAAAAGCAAAACTGTACTACTTCAGAACTAAAGCAACTGTAAATAAAGACCAGTCCTATAAATGGCCTGGTGTCTTGAGCAGAGATCAGCGGATGGCTCTATTGAAAAGGAGATCCCAGAAACCATGTTTGTTCTCCCAGGTGGCTCAGATGTCTCAGCTGTAGTAGCAGGTGCTGTTATTTAGAGTATTTCAGACATTAGCCTTAAGTGCCTTGCTTCAGGGCACAACATCAACCAACATTTTAGTAACTGTGGCTAACCACCACTCCCAACAACTGAGGCATCTACACATGATTTGCATTCTGGGGATTTTTGTGTTTAGGGTTGTGGCCGGGAGGGGGTGGGGCTCTGCTTGTCTGTCTTCCTTTGTTGTTTCTACCTCCAGATCTTTGGTTCTGGAAACAACTGCCATGACAGGGAAACACAAAAAGACTGCCCATGAATCGGCTCCAGCTTTAGCCAGGCGGGTTGTCCATCTCAATCTATTTTCTGTGTTGGTCCTGCTTGGAATTCACCCCTGGAGTGTTAAAGGTCATGTTGTCCAAATGCAGCCTTCACCCCTAACGTTATGACGGGGTCATACCAGGCATGGCCTTTCAAGCTGGCTCCCTTTTCAACCTCTCCGTTAGTTTCAGAGGTGCATTGGAGGTGACACGATTTCCCCTGAGGGCATTACAAACAGACTTTCTCCTTGTGGTCATCTAATCTGCTTTGCTGATCTGAAATACAAGGCATGTAAGAGTTCTCGCAGGTGTCGCCTAGCAACATAAAAAAGGTAGTGGCTGGCATGGGCACTACTGAAAGGGTTGATTGGTTGTTCCTACTGCTCTTGGCCGTTGGTCTAATCAGAAACAGAATCAACTGTAATCACTAGGTAGGTACATTACCTCAGAATGGCAGTTGGTGTAATGGCATTGCTAGTGGTAGACATAATAGTAATAAATTACATAAATATTTGACATACTTTTACATACCATAATGGGATATGAGTAGTACGTATGTAATGATTCATGTACAACATTGCAGTATACAGAATGGAATACCTAGATGCAGGGAGAATAGCTTTTCACAAGTTTTCAGAGTAGTACAATGCAGCTATTTAGTAACATTTTGTTGGATTTATTTGGTGAGGTTTGCCAAATTACTCCCTGTGGGACAGACAGCTGGTTACTGAGGGCTACTGCACAGAGAAATAGACTGTTAAGATGTCAGGGTTATTTGGTACTGAATGACTTGTACTCTCCAACTGCCTTCTGGATACCACAGGGGAAATCTGCAACAGTGGATAACCTGGGTGGGAGGGGTCAGTGATGATGTTTAATACATGCTTTCTTGAACTGTAGTCAGGTAGGATCTTAATGGAGGGCAGGTAGCATCTGATTTGCTTTCTACGTACAGCCTTAGAAAAAAGTGCTATTTAGAACCTAAAACACTTCTTCAGCTGTCCCTGTATAAGAATCTGTTGTAGAACCCTTTTTTGTTTCACTTAGAAAGCTTCTCGGGTCCATGATTAACTCTTTCCACAGACGATTGTATGTATATGTAACCCTGAAGGGTTCTACTTGGAACCAAACAGGGTTATTCCGAGAAACAAAAGCCTATTTTACCTTTTTACTTATTTTGCAATTTAACCCTACAGCAGGTACATACTCAGACCAGCCTGCGATGAACAAAAGGAAGACGGAGGATATCATGGATGAGTAGAGCCAGATCAGAATGTTTAGGAGAGGCAGCTGATCCGGTTTCTTTAGGATGGCTGTGATGCTGTGAAACTCTTGAGACTCTGGGAGATTATTTTCTCTAGGAATTTGAATAATGCAGCTGTACTGACAGCTGAGCCCTCTCAAGTGAGAGTCATGGGGGGAGTCAACCAACACCACAGAATTCATCCAGGTCATTTTTTCCCTGTTAAATTCTATTAATTTTGCTGAAAACTATTCCCAGAGTAATTTACAGTTATTCCATTCCTATTTATTATTGCAAAGTTTGTCATGATGTTTGAGATCGATGCTCACATGTTGTCATGACAACAAAAGGACTTCATTCAGACTGGACTGGAGCAATGATGCTGACAGATTGAATATGTCTCTGAAAGGATAGTGTCTAAGTGCCTGAAATAGAGCTTAGGTCTAAAACCCCTTTTGGATAAAAAAAGTCAAGCAATTTTAAAGTGTTTGAGTGGAAACTGATAGTGGTGTCAGGGGGGTAGGAACATAACACAGAATATTATGACAGATGATGGAAATTTCAATGCAAGTAGCACCATTTGGTTTTATAATAATTTCATGTGAATAAGATCTGCACCAACAACTGGTAGAGTTTAATCATGGCTATTGAAGCTTGTGAGAAGCAATATTCTTAATAAATATATGCAATTTTTTTCAGACCCAGACGTACATATCAGTAATTCTCTGTAATTACGTTGTCAGGAATCTATTTTGAAAACATGAATTAAGTTATATGCAGACATTTTTCAATTTCCTTATAATTTCACCCCCACGTTTTACTGTTATGTTGGACCTTCTATCACATTGCTTGTTCACGTTTTACTATTATGTTGGTCTACGTAATGGACAGCTATGGCGTTGCGGCTTCATGCAATCACAATACATTACAGTACATTCCATAGCAAGAACACGGTACATTCCATAGCCATTTTAATTACATTAAAATGTTTACATTTATAGTTATGGCTAAGGATACGGATCACATTACTGAGGTTAAGGTTAGGCAACATGCTTGCGAGGTTAAGGTTAGGGTTAAGGTTGGGGTTAATATAACAGAAAACAAACATTCACAAATTGCCTGTCTAGAGAAACAAATATGCATTGTGCTTGAATCTTCAAAAACAAAAAAATACTGCTTTCAATTGGATTTGAGCACCACTGGAGAGAAGGTCGGCCTCTTGAATTTCCAACCACCATACCCCATCATGATGCCCTACCAAAAATTCACACTCTTTAACTGTGATTACACTCACAACTGCTCCTAGTGTCCAGGTTGCTAAGTGACATCCCTTGTCATATGCTCATATTTCACATGATTGAGTTTTACAATAGCTAAATAATAGTTGCCTGGAAACGTAATTCATGAGATTGAGGGCTGCTCAGACCATGTAACCTGAAGTGTTGTCTGATTTCTTGGTAACACCTAGCCAATGTTCTTCTCCAATGTATTCTGTTTACTGGAGGATTTCGGACAGGGTATACAGTATGTTAGTCAATCGCCATGGGCGTCAGATGGCTCAGCGGTTAGGGATTCAGACTTGTAGTCGGAAGGTTGCTGTTTCGATTGCTGACTCCGCTGTTGTGTTCTTGAGCAAGGCACACAAAGTTTCTCCAGGGGAATATCCCTTTACTTACTGTAAGTCAGTCTGGATAGGAGCAGCTGCCAAATTAGATGAAATTAGAATCACCTTTAATGAATTATTAGTGCTCACATAACTTTAATTAATTAATAAATTATTACTTTAATGCTTAAAAAGTTCCTTTTAACTTTTCACAAGAGTAAAGAAGGTCAAGTAAGTTGTCTGAAAGCATCATGTTAATATCTTATTGACAGATGAAACCAGAGTAGAGGTTTTTGTTAATGCAGACAAGCAATAGTGTTTATGGGTGACAAAATGAAGCTTATTAAAAAATAACACTATCTACAGTTAATTATGGTGGAGGATCCATAAAGTTGTTGGGGTGCTTTGCTCCCTCTGGTACTGAAGCCCTTGAATATATTAAAGAAATTATTAATTCAGAAAGTCTTCCAACTTTTGAAGATAGCATGGCATGAGATGGAACAGATTAATTTAAGCATGTCGATTTCACAATCAGATCATCGACAGATGGATGTGCAATCAAGGGATTTGTGCTGTTTTCACTGAGGACTGTGTGAGAAATAAGTGATATGGCATGAGATCTGGGTCAATTGCATGTCTAACTGTCACATTTAAAGTCCTGATCATGTGTCCTCCAGCAGGACAACAATCCAAAGCACACAAACTGGACAAGAGTTTGGTGAAGCTACTCGTAGGTGCAAGAAGCTTATAGAAAGCAAACCAGAATGGTGGAGGGTGTCATTGTTGCCAAAGGTTGTACTTTTGGATATTGCATAGCTGCCAACTCTCACACAGTGCCCGTGAGACACACACATTTGATTGGTCTCACACGCTCACATGCCAATGTGAAACCAATCAAATGTGTGTGTCTCACTGGCACTGCGTGAGAGTTGGCAGCTATGATATTGTGATATCATAACACAAAGTAGGTACATATATTTTGAAGCTATAATAAATGACTTACAAAACATTCAAGGATGCTAATAATTTTGACCAGAATTGTATGGGCATAAGCGACCACCCGCAATTATTATTATGGCATGCAGAACAGAAACAAACAACAACGAGAGAAAGTTACTGTGTTGTTGTAATGAATGTTTGGTAGGAGTGAGGAGACCAAAGCAGGAGTATGGCGTTAGGTGGAAATCTATAATAAGGTAATGCCCAAAAATAAAAAAGTCCTTGCCACAGCAATTATACTATATATATATGGGACCGTTTGGGGGGCGTTTGTTTCCATGCTATGCCACCTTATGCCACCTTATATATATATATATATATATATATATATAAATAAGGTGGCATAGCATGGAAAACAAATGAGGCCGCACGACAGCATATAGATGTATAATGAAGCAAACACACTTGGGTAAACCCAGAAATTATATAGGCAGAGTAATGCGCAAACATAGAACCGGTGAGAACAATAACGATGAAATGGTGGGCAGGTGTGTGTGCATAGAGTTTGAGAGTCCTGTAACTGGTCCCTGAGCCAACAGACAGGCATGGGGCTGTTTACAGTCCCCTCCCAAGGTGTGGCCCCAGAAGCGAGAAAACACACAGGGAGGGGAAGCAGGGGGAACCGGATCCCTGGGAGGCACTACCAGCAAAGGGAAAGGGACCGGAGCAGTCAGCACAGGGTCAGGGGGCAGAGACGCAGGTAAAAGTGTCCGAGATGGCTTAGCCGCCAACGGTGTAGGGGGCAGAGCAACTGGCATCAGGGTTGGAGGCGGAGGAGCTGGCACTGGGGGAGGAGGAGGAGCAGCTAGTCCTGGCTGAGGAGTTGGGGCAGAACCACGGCCTCAGTAAAAGTAGGTGACACTAGGGCTGCGTCTCTATATGCATACAACATACTACATACTAAAAATATGTTCTGCGCAGGTGGTGGTAAAGTGCATACTATTAAGTATATAGTAAGCGAGTATGCCAGCATTGGGACATACTAACATGTCATAACGTTGCATCTAAAATTAGACCACTTCCACGAGCGATGAAGCCCACAAAGTTTGAACATTAAACATTTTGCCAAGTTCACTGACATTTTTATCAACTACTGACAAACTACTGACAAACCTGAAATGTCTATCCTGGCGGTAAATCAACTTGCACCTCGTCGTCAGAGAAAATTCGGCTTCACCTTTTGAATTGGCATCTGCCATCTTATGTGATTAGGATGGGAAACCCCTCCTATTCTTTGTCCCAAAGGATTGTGGGCTATATCAGCCCAAAAAGCATGCAGCGTTGCGTACTTCAAAAATCCCCCAGACGTAGAAGACCATCCAGGGACTTCTGACATACTATATTTGCGTACTATGTTTTGGGACATACTAATCGTAATCTGGCATAATGTATAGTATGCATAGTATGCATATTGAGATGCAACCTAGGAGTTTTGTAGGAGATGTGGTCTCTGGCTCAGGTGTTGAAGCTGTGGCCTCTGGCTCTGGAGAACACTCACCCAGTTCTGATGGCGCAGACCATTCCCCCAGCTGAGATGTCATAGACCACAACACAGAAACTATATAGGGACAGTATTGAGCAAACCTAAACCTGTTGAATACAATAATGATGAAGCGATGCGCAGGTGTGTGCGCATAGTTTGACAGTGACGTTGCTGGGGCTATTTTAGGGGGGCTATAGCCATAGGGCTTTTGAAAAGAAACATGCAGAAATATGTCATTGGGCGTTTGAATAGATATTTCACATTACAGTACATTTAGCTAATGCCTGGTATGTAAACAGCTTATCATTGTACTCTACTCAACAGTTTAGACTTTTCTCTGTAGAGGAGCTACAGTACTATGTAGAGGTAGGTTGATTGATGAGGAGTTATTTTTAGAAGCCCTGCCCCTAGATAGTCTTTACCAAAAATCTAATGTCTACATTTTTTTTTAATGTGATATGTGAATGTTATATTTCAACCTATGACTGCCTCTGTTAGCACACACGTCAGGTTAGCTATTATATAAATCAAATTCAAGATAATGTTCTCTAAAATTGGATCAATTTCCGTTCAGGAAATAATTCCAAACCTAAAGATGCATTCCACGATATTTTAGGACTCTAGTGTCTGAAGCCTGTGAATATCGGGGCTGTGGAGCTAAAATGGTTCCTTCCTTGAGGTGTCTTGGTTAGTACTCTCCAGCTCCACAGTGTGTAGATGTAACCTCATTAGATGCCACTGTGCAGCTCTGGGCAGCTCACATCCTTCAGAAGTTTTTTTTTCCTGTGATATATTTGAAAGTGTAAATATTTCCTACTTATTAATGGAAAAAGGAAACTTTTGCTCCGACAGCTAAATCCAAGTCCAAAATCATAGCCCGCCCTTCGGAATTCCCCCTCAGAGTTTGATTGACAGTTCTGCCAACCAAATTTCTCCCTTTTGGTGAACCATACACCACACACTCTTGTGGAGATGCAGTAAGATAATGATTCTTCTTAGAATGTGCATATAATAAAACCATATACGGTAATACACAATTGAACTAAAATGGGGTGCCTAAAAATAGTTATGCAATCATGAAAGTTGTGGAATTTATCTTTAATATGTACATGCTAGATTTCAGTGCAGGTCCATAAACTGGACTTCTGGTGACGATGCCACATCTATGCTGACAACAACAAGACCATGTAACTCTTCTACTACAGCTGCCGTTGATACTGAAAGTGATACTGATACTGCTAGTGAGTTTAAAATTAGGTGGCCCTTGCCTTCCCTATGGGCATTTTGGTAAATATAAAGCATAACATCCAAAGTCTGTGAGTTTTCAATCAGAACGTAACTGTGAACATGAAATGTGCTAAATTTCATGGCAAATAATTCTAACTTGATGGCTGGTGATGATGGCGCATCTTTGCTGACAACAGCAACACCATACACGTGTTCTGCCACTGCTACCAATAACGAAGACACTACTGGTGAGTTAACAGCAGTGGGAATTTGCCTGCATTGTTGTGGTATATTAAACTTTTTTCTACCTCAGATAATCTATCAGCAACTAGAACAAAATATTTTATTTACTAATTCTTCCTATTATCCCACCAATTGATCCTGCTGAGTGACCATACGTTTTGTCAAACTGAAAAAGGACTCATCTGATTAGCCAAGGGCCAGTGCAAGTAGGCCCAGAATACAGATTTCCCAATAGGGAGGAGAGCAGAATTTTTCACCCCCGCAAACGTACATAGGTATACAGAGCACATGTTAATAGAGAGTTTGTCAATTCTAATTGGCTCAGCTGCTCCAAAAATAAATACAGGCTTGCTTTTGTTGTCATTTGTTTTACAATGTTTATTTTTTTGTTTTTAACAAAAAAATTTAAAAGGGATCTTCAGATTTTATTTGCACGTTAATATTTTGCATATTAATGAATTTCCATATTGCATCTAAAAGTTTTCTTTTTAGTACTTTTGTCTTTAATTGCTTTTTTGTTGTTTTCTTAAACATATTGACGAAGCAGTCTAGGGAAAGAAGTATCAGTCAGGTCCATAAATATTTGGAAATTGACTATGTTGTCATTATTTCAGCCATCTACCAAAGCATATCGGAGTTATAGACTTAGACTGTGTTAATTTGAGGTTATTTACTGTAAATCCAAACCGGCCAGGTATGTTCCATGGCCAGGTGTGTGTCATTACATCAGTAGTTAATTTACGAGTAAACTGTTAAAATGTCTAGCTTTTATTTCAAGTGTGACATTTGCGTCTGGAATGTGTTTCTGTTAACTGTCAAATATGAAGTGCATAGAGCTGTCAGCTGTTTCGTGAAAAAGAAAAGAAACAAATCCATCAGAAAGAGAGCAAAAGCATTAGGTGTGGACCAAGCAAAACAATTGTGGTGAATGAAAGAAGAGTTATTTTTCTGGTGAAAATCTTCACAACAGTTGGCCAGATCAGGGGCAAAAGGCTCTGTAATACCAGTTTATATAAACACAATACACACTGTGTACAGACTTGAATACAATCTACAAGACTTTTAGCAACGTTTCCATTTGTCTGGTGTTTGCTGAGTAAGGAAGATTCAAAGCGCAGACTGGTTTTCAGGCCTTTTGTGCCAGCCTAAAGCCATAGGATGACAATGCCAAACTTAATCAGACACATTTAAAAAGCGAACTCCTTGATGGCGGCGCTCACCCAGTAAAGCTTGATTATTTAATTCCTCAATTATTTGACTGGTGTGGAGGCCCTGGTCTAAGTGAATTCAGAAGGTTCATTGGCAGGCTAGGGAGAAATGTCAATACTGGAAAGGTTGTGCAGTCAGTCACGGGGTAGTTAGGAGAACAGCTGTACTTTGACCTGAGGTTAGTGGGTTTAAGGTCAGTGTGATTTAATAATAACATTGGATAGCAGAAATACTGGTTTAACTCATGATACTACCTGAGGTGTTTTGAGGTCCAAATTGACTCCAGGTGAAAGACCAGTGTGGACAAAATCATTGCTGACCCCTCCTACCCCAATGTCAAATGTTTCAAAAATTACACCAAGGATAGTTCTGGGGATGTACATACATATGTACTTAGCAAGAAAGGTAATTCTGTTTTTGCCTAAAATAGCCACATTGATTCACTTGACCAATACATGTTTTTGTACACTATCAGAAACACAATGTTGAACTTACAGTGGGCTTCCCTAATATTGGAAGCCTTGATTAGAGCCACACAAAGGTCTTTAGTGTTTATCCTGTTTATTTTTCATTCAAATAATCACAAAAATCAAATCTTTAATTCAAGTAAAATTATAGAAAAAAAATAATTTTAAAGATATTATATATATAATTTTCCCTAAAATGTGTGGCACAATTATTGGCAACCCTCAAAATCTTTTGACCGTAAAATAGCTGAAGAATAATTCCTCTCATGTTTTACTATAATGGTTTGCTGAAGTAGAACGGAGGTGAAGCAGATGCAGGTCGGGATATTTACTGATACACACTAGAAACACGAAAACAACCAACATAGTGCTCTCAGATCAGGACCCAAAGAACAAGTAGGTCGTAGCAACACAGTGACATAATGACAATGACCAAAGCTAAAGCCCAGGCAGTAAAGTATTGAAATGATGTAATGGTGGAAGTCCATATAAGGTCATAGTCCCAGAATGGCCACACCATGGAATGTTATATTTACATTATTACATTTACCTGCATTATTAGGAACACTTAGGTGGACATCTTAATTCGCTAGGGTATAAATATGAGGTGACACACAGGGCAAATTCCTCTTGTCAGCTATCACTATGGGAAAGAAACGAGAAAACTTTAATGATCAGGAAATGGCTAAGTGTATAGTTCAATGGTTGAAAATGCCCAATTTCTCCAACAAGGCAATAAATCAAGATATTTAAAGCAACAGGCTCAGACATAACCACACATTGAGAGGGTTGCCAGAGAAAAGCCTTTGCTGTCATCAAACAACAAACATTTTGTTTGTCAAATGTAACTGGATCTTCAGAGCAGGATTCATGGTCAGATTACATCAAAATAGAACTTTATGGAAACAAACACCAGAGGTGTGTTTAGTGTAGACAGAAAGACAGTCATGCAGAAAGATATATCATCCCCACTGTGAATTATGGGGGGATGGGTCTTTGATTTTGTGTGGCTGTTTATCTTCCAAAGGACCTGGACAACTGTTAAGATGGTATCATGGACTCCATCACCAGCTGATATTAAACCAAAACCTGACTGCCTCTGTCAGGAAGGTTAATCGGGGCTGTAGTTGGATCTTACAGCAAGACAATAATCAAAAGCACACCTCAAAATTAACACAAAAACGGTTGACTGACCACCTAATCAAGGTTTTGCCATCCCAGTCCCCTGACCCTGATAGCAATCCTGTAGGATGAGGTGAAGAGGGGAGTCTGCAAGCATGGACCTCAGAATATGAAGGATCTATATGGCAGAATGGTCTCAGATCTTTTGTCATGTGTTATCCAACCTCATTATACATTTTAGAAGGCTCACAGCTGTTATCTTGGCAGAAGGAGGTTGCAAACCGTATTCAAAAAAGGGGTGTAATGCCTAGCCCAGTGAGGGCTGGCGTAAACAGGAACTGAGAGAGGACTCCATCCATCCATTTTCGTCCGCTTATCCGGGATCGGGTCGCGGGGGCAGCAGCTCCAGCTGGGGACCCCAAACGTCCTTTTCCCGAGCCACATTAACCAGCTCCGACTGGGGGATCCCGAGGCGTTCCCAGGCCAGGTTGTAGATAGAATCCCGCCACCTAGTCCTGGGTCTTCCCCGAGGCCTCCTCCCAGCTGGACGTGCCTGGAACACCTCCCTAGGGAGGCGCCCAGGGGGCATCCTTACCAGATGCCCAAACCACCTCAACTGGCTCCTTTCGACGCAAAGGAGCAGCAACTCTACTCTGAGCTCTTCACTGATGACTGAGCTTCTCACCCTATCTCTAAGGGAGACGCCCGCCACCCTCCTGAGGAAACCCATTTCGGCCACTTGTACCCTGGATCTCGTTCTTTCGGTCATGACCCAGCCTCATGTTCATAGGTGAGGGTAGGAAGAAAAACTGCCCGATAGATTGAGAGCTTTGCCTTCTGGCTCAGCTCTCTTTTCGTCACAACGGGGCAATATAATGAGTGTAATTCCGCCCCCGCTACGCCGATTCTCCGACCAATCTCCCGCTCCATTGTTCCCTCACTTGCGAACAAGACCCCAACGTATTTGAACTCCTTCACTTGGGGTAAGGACTCATTCCCTACCTGGAGTAGGCACTCCATCGGTTACCTGCTGAGAACCATGGCCTCAGATTTAGAGGTGCTGATCCTCATCCCAGCCGCTTCACACTCGGCTGCGAACCGATCCAGTGAGTGCTGAAGGTCACAGGCCGATGACGCCATCAGGACCACATCATCTGCAAAAAGCCGCTTCCCTGACCACTGGTGTCCACCACGGTGTCCGTGGGTTACCACCCCTTGAGGCACCCAATACCCTAAGACCACAGCTCCCCGCAGCTTCAGCAATGGAGGTTTTGAACATTGTCCACTCGGGTTCAATGCCCCCAACCTCCACAGGGATGCAGGTAAATCTCCGCCGGAGGCTTGAGTTGAAAGTCTGTTTGCCAGGGGCCTACTCCAGACGTTCCCAATTCACCCGCACTACCCGTTTGGGTTTACCAGGTCTGTCCAGAGTCTTCCCTTACCCCCTGACCCAACTCAACACCAGATGGTGATCGGTTGACAGCTCCGCCCCTCTCTTCACACAAGTGTCCGAAACATATGGCCTCAGATCAGATGAAACTATTTTAAAATCGATCATTGACCTTCGGCCTAGGGTGCTCTGGTACCAAGAACACTTATGAGCATCCCTATGTTCGAACATGGTGTTCGTAATAGACAATCCATGACTAGCACAGAAGTCCAACAATGAACAACCACTTGGGTTTAGATCAGGGAGGCCGTTCTTCCCAATCACGCCTCTCCATGTGTCTTCATCATTGCCCACGTGTGCGTTGAAGTCCCCCAGCAGAACTATGGAATCCCCAACAGGAGCCCCATACAGGATTCCATTCAAGGTCTCCAAGAAGGCTGAATACTCTGAACTCCCGTTTGGTGCATTTGCACAAACAACAGTCAGAGTTTTCCCCCCAGCATCCCGCAGCATCCGGAGAAGAAAAGACTTCAACCCCTATCCAGGAGAATGGTTCCCGAACTGAGACTGTGCGTAGAGGTAAGCCCCACCAGATCTAATTGGTAGCGCTCCACCTCCCGCACCAGTTCTGGCTCCCTCCCCCACAGAGAGGTGACATTCCACGTCCCCAGAGTGAGCCTCTTCTGCCCAGGTCTGGTCCGTCGAGGCCCCTGACCTTCACCACCACCCATTTGGCAGCGCACCTGACCCCAGCGGTTCCTCCCACAGGTGGTGGGCCCATGGGATGGAGAGGGAGGTGCCACGTTGCTTCTAAGGGCTGTGCCCGGCCGGGCTTCGTGGGAAACCCGGCCACCAGGCGCTCGCTGATGAGCCCTCCATCCAGGCCTGGCTCCAGACGGGGGCCCCGGGCTTCCTCCGGGCAGGGTCTCTCTTCCTCTTCCTCACTTCTTCATTGGGGTTTTTAGTGAACATTTAATTTATGTATGTATTCTGTTTAGTTGGCATTTTCTTTTTCATCGCATTGCATGGTGATATTAGTTCTTTGTTTTAGGTGGTATGTCCCTTTAAGAATGTGACACCTCTCTCTGGTTTGGCCATTTTCTAGGATAGGTTTAGGTTAGGCTGGTATCTTGTAGATCTGATGATTAATGATTACGTTCAGCCGTGTTCTATTAGCCAGTTAGTTTGCTCATTTTAAAGGGTGGTCAAACTAGAGAGAGGGGTGATATGTTACATCTTCAATAGCAGTACTCTGTGTTCATAAACCACACAAACATTTGCCTTTCTATGCTTGTGGAGACAAAAAAATATCTTAATCTCCTCAGGAAAGTGAAGGGGTTACATTTTTCTAAAGAAGTTTACCATCTCCAGAAACGTCAAATTGTTCTGTTCATTTTGTAAACAAGCATTTGCATCTCCTCATTCTGAGGACTTTACAAGCTTCAAGATTATTATTATTTTTTGACATTTTTGATGAATAGGGCAAATATATAGATAGTTAGGGCCCTATCCTAAAGGGGTTAAGCTACTTAGACCTGATGTAACCCTAAAGGGTTATTCAAAACTCCTTAACGTACAAACTCCAGTTTTAAGACTAACCCCAATTGTACGCCTTGCCATAAGGGAGAAATAGCCTTGTTCCTCATTGGTACCGATTAGAAAGAAATCTTGTTAGGATTGAACTGTTAGGTTATGCTGTCTTTCTGTGGAATCTGATGTAGTAAAACAAAATACACACACAGGACAACATACACACAGACACATAAAAAATGATACATTTATGTTGTTTTGAGATTGTATAGAATGGCCAGGAACTTAAACAATTGGGTCTCTGTGACTAGTAATCCTTTATCTCTCATCACATTCACTAAAATATGAATACCATCTAAACCTTAGGATTTATTGCAACTAAATGATTTAAGGAGCTACTTCCTACACTTGAACCACCAATGCCCATGTTAAACATAATTTATTGCTCACATTCCAGAATTCCTCCATAAGTGTATAATAATTGATAAACATTCCAGTAATAAAGCTTCTCTTAAAAATAATAAATCCTCCATCCAGAAAACGATCAACCAATATCAAATCTCCTATTCTTCTCAAAAAATGTTTTGAAACAGATTTATCCCAGCAACTCACCACCATCCTGAAGAAAAAAATATTTATGAAATGTTCCAGTCTGATTTTAGCCCTGATTACAGTTCTGAAACTATTAAATAGTATGAGACTGAGTCTTACTGTTTATCTTATTCATTCTGTAAGCAATTTGAATTACATTGAAGCATGTTTGATTAAAGTTAGGGTTACAATTATCATATTACTGTGGTTAATTAGGCATCAAAATACTGAGGATAAGGTTAGAGTTAAACCTGCACTATGTAACTTTTCGAAAACTACAAAAACTACAGAACATATTTTTTATGACTAGTAAAAGTTAGGAACTAGCATATTGGATCCAGGGGTTGAAAACATCAACCTAAATAATACAAAATACAAACAATAATAGAATAGAATAGAGTGTGTGTGTGTTTGTGTGCCTGTGTGTGTGTGTGTGTGTGTGTGTGTGTGTGTGTGTGTGTGTGTGTGTGTGTGTGTGTGTGTATGTATGCATGCATGCATGCATGCGTACACACATACATACATACATACATACATACATACATACATACATACATACAAACACACACACACACACACACACACACACACACACACACACACACACACACACACACACACACACACACACACACACACACACACACACACACACACACACACACACAAACACAAAATAATAAAAAAAACTATGTACAATTCGAGACGACAGGACAAATGTAATGAACGTTACATAGTGCATCTTTAACCTTACAAAAACAGACATGCTGGATTCAATCTTTGGTGAGAGCTGGCTATTTATTCACCATCCCCATATACAAAGCCCTAGGCCCTACAGTAGGTCTCTTGAAAAATGGCAAATATGCGCAAATATCAGGTTACAAATTGAGCATTTTTCACACAAAATCCATTACAATACATTTTTGAGTATTGAGTACGAGACTGCTATTTCTTGACCTTAGAACATATAAACCATACATTATATGGCCAAAGGTATGTGAACACACCTAATAATGGTGGAGGAGGGATATCGTCTTGGGGTGTTTTTCAGGGTTTGGGCTTGGCCACTTAGTTCCAGTGAAGGGTCATGTTAATTCTATAGGATATGAAGACATTTTAGACAATTCCTTGCTTCCAACTTTTTGGCTACAGTTTAGGGAAGGCCCTTTCCTGTTCCAGCATGACTGTGCCCCTGTGCACAAAGCAGAGTCCATAAACACACGGATCGGTGTCTCCACAGAGCCCTGACTTCAACCCCATTGAACACCTTTGGGATGAATTGGAACAGCCATTGCAAGCCAGGCCTTCTCTTTCAACATCAGTGCCTTACCTGAAAACGTTTTATCCTTTGGCTAAAGAGACACAAATTCCCACAAACACACTTCAAACAGGTTCAACACACAATGAGGTCCAAATGAGATTTAGCTTCTGCATTTAACCCAACCCCTTGGTATTTGAAAAGTATGTAGAGCTGCCAGCTTGTAAACCATGGGAGAAACTAGAGCTAACTGCCTTGCCATTCACCTTCTTCGTCAGAAGATTTGAAGGGAGTGAGCAGCATAAACCAGTATAAACATGCGTGCTACATGCTACTATAAGTTGATTTGAATGAGATAAAATAGCTCTAATGTAAATGTATTCTAAGCATTGGAATGTCCCTTGGAGGGAAATGTGTACTGATCCTTGCTTCATGAGTCGGGTTAAAATTACCACAAAAATGGTTTGGCTAAAAAGCCCTGTGGTAGATGCAAACAAACCGGTATCATCTGCTGAGTGTGAAGGCGTTGTCAGCATGGGTTTCTGGCTCTTATCTTGCTCTGTCATCTCCCTCAGGCAGCTGGGGTGCCTGCAAAGCAATGTCGACTGGTGAGTGAGCATGCCCTCATACGCTGTCTGTTAAAAAGGTGGAATGGTTTGATGAATGCCACGAACTTCAGCAGTCCTGAATCATTCAAAAAATGTTAAGAAAATTAGTAAAAATCTCCTACATTTTCTTGAACTAGTGACGCTGCAACATTCGGCAGTATCGTAGACAGACCAAAGTAAGACTGTCACATGAAACACAGCACTGAGTCTGGTATTCTCGTGGTGATTTTTTTTGAGGGGATCTGCACGTCACATTTATCATCTGACACCAAAAATAATGTATTCCCTTTGTGTTCCATTGATGCTTGCGGCTATGGCTAAATACAGAATTATTTTCTCAAAGCTGAAAAGTTACAATTATTAAATCTTTTTAATATATCACAATATAGACACAATGCAACAGATTCAATCTATGCAATTCCTGTTATTGAATTGTTTTTGCAAAACTGGCTATTTGTTTGATGTGCTATTCTTCTTCTGAGATTCTATATAATAACTTTTCTCAGGTGCAATAGTGGTGTGGTTAAAGATTACAATTTTTGGGGGGTTTCTATTTAATTTAACCAGGTAGACACTTAACCAGGTCTCATTTTCAAGTGTGCCCTCTGAACACAACCAACAAAATGGCATACATATACACACACACACAATATTTTTTCTATCTTTGTGGGGCCCTGAGAACTAACCCTAAACTTAACCATAACCCCAACCCAATCCTCAGCAGCCTAACATTAGTGCCTAAACCTTGGAAGAATGCCTAACTCTAACCTTAAACTTAATTGGTAATTCCTAAACCTAATAGTAACCCCAATTCTAACACTATGTCCAGTAGTAAGTTCTTCCCTAAACCTAAAGCCCTGAGACATAAATTGCAATTACCCTCATGGGGTCCAAGAAACAAATGTGGGCCCATCAGGGACACACAACTAAACATAAACATGACCACACACACACACACACACACACACAGGCACATACATACATTCATACAGTACACTATGAGTTAAAACAAACACATTTCTCGCTGTAAAAATCGTTAGTCAGTACACTTAATTGACCTTAAGACACTAAGGCAACCAACCCTGTTAACCAACCCTGTGACCCTTATAATATGAAACTAAGTTCCATGAGAGAAGGCAATTAAGATGGGAGCTTGTGGAGAAGGGATTTATACACAAACAGAGAAGTGCAGTAGTCTATGGGTCTTTAAAGAGGTCCAGACAAACTTCTAATGAAGGATGCAGTAATGAGTATTATTAGACCAGTGTTTCTCAACCTTTTTCCATCCAAGCCCCCCCCTGTGTTCAATAAAATGTATAAGAGTCAAAAAAGAAAACAGTACATTTTTATTATGTTTATTAAAAGAAAATGCGTGTTGCCAGTGCAATCAGTTTTACCTTTTAACAAACGCTAAGAAAATGTATTGGATTCCTTGTATACATATATACACTCACCTAAAGGATTATTAGGAACACCATACTAATACTGTGTTTGACCCCCTTTTGCCTTCAGAACTGCCATAATTCTATGTGGCATTGATTCAACAAGGTGCTGAAAGCATTCTTTAGAAATGTTGGCCTATATTGATAGGATAGCATCTTGCAGTTGATGGAGATTTGTGGGATGCACATCCAGGGCACGAAGCTCCCGTTCCACCACATCCCAAAGGTGCTGTATTGGGTTGAGATCTGGTGACTGTGGGGGCCATTTTAGTACAGTGAACTCATTATCATGTTCAAAAATTAAATTTGAAATGATTCGAGTTTTGTGACATGGTGCATTATCCTGCTGGAAGTAGCCATCAGACAATGGGTACATGGTGGCCATAAAGGGATGGACATGGTCAGAAACAATGCTCAGGTAGGTTGTGGCATTTAAACAATGCCCAGTTGGCACTAAGGGGCCTAAAGTGTGCCAAGAAAACATCCCTTAAACCATTACACCACCACCACCAGCCTGCACAGTGGTAACAAGGAATGATGGATCCATGTTCTCATTTTGTTTAAACTCAGTCTCAAATTCTGACTCTACCATCTGAATGTCTCAGCAGAAATCAAGTCAAAGTTATTTCAGTCAAAGTTGCCCTTCTATCAGCTTGAAGCAGTCGGCCCATTCTCTTCTGACCTCTAGCATCAACAAGGCATTTTTGCCCACAGGACTGCGGCATACTGTATGTTTTTCCCTTTTCACATATTTCTTTATAAACCGTAGAAATGGTTGTGCGTGAAAATCCCAGTAACTGAGCAGATTGATAAATACTCAGACCGGCCTGTCTGGCACCAACAACCATGCCACGTTCAAAATTGTTTAAATCACCTTTCTTTCCCATTCTGACATTCAGTTTGGATTTCAGGAGATTGTCTTGACCAGGACCACACCCCTAAATGCATTTAAGCAACTGCCATGTGATTGGTTGAGTAGATCATTGCATTAAGGAGAAATTGAACGCGTGTTCCTAATAATCCTTTAGGTGAGTGTATATATATAGCTCTGGAAAAAAAAAAACTTCTGGAATGTGATCAAGAAGAAGATTGAAACGTGTTGAGAAAAAAAGACACAAATTAACTGCCAAAGATTTGAGAAGACTCAAACGTGAAGCTACCAGAAACCCATTAACGTCCAGTGCTGTCGTATTCCAGAACTGCAACCTACCTGGAGTGCCCAGAAGTACAAGGTGTTCAGTGCTCAGAGACATGGCCAAGGTAAGAGAGGGTGAATCCCGACCACCTCTGAACTAGACACATAAGTCGAAACGTCAAGACTGGGCCAATAAATATCTGAAGACATATCTTTCAAAGGTTATATGGACTGATGAGATAAAAATGACTCTTGACGGATCAGATGGATGGGCCCGTGGCTGGATCAGTAACGGGCACAGAGCTCCTCTTCGCCAGCAAGGTGGACGTGGGGTACTGGCATGGGCTGATATTATTAAAGATGAGCTAGTTTGACCTTTTTGTGTTGAAAATGGGACTCAAAATCAGCTCCCAAACCTACTGACAGTTTTAAGAAGAGACTTTCTTCAAGCACTGGTACAGTAAAAAGTCTGCATCTTTCGAGAAGACCATGATTTTTATGCAGGACCATGCTCCATCACATGTATCGAAGTATTGCGTTGCTAACCAGTAAAGGCCTTAAAGATTATATAGTAATGACATGGCCCCATTCCTCACCTGACCTAAACCTTATTGTGGTCCCTTCTTAAATGGTAGATTTATGGTAAAGGAAACCAGTACACCTCTGAACAATGTCTGGGAGGCTGTGTTTGCTGCTGCACAAAAAGTTGATTGTCAACAGATCAAGAAATGGATGGCAAATGACTGTTATTAAAAAAAGGGTGGCTATATTGCTCACCGACTTCTTTTGAAATGAAAGAAATGTTTATTTTTTAATTTTTAGTTGTTTGTTAATTATTCATTATTCTTTAAAAAGTGAAATGGGAAACTTCTCGTTTTTCATTAAGTTGCATAATTATTCTGCACTCTTACAGTTGCCCAACAATTGCGCACACAGATATTTTCCAAAGAAAGTCAAGACCTCACTTTTACTTTCTTACCTATTCAGGTTTGAGGTGTATTTACATTTTGAATTGACTGAGAGCATTGTAGTTGTATAATAATTTTAATCCTCAAGAAAACAACTTGCCTTATAATTGTGCACAGAATGTATTTTGCATCCCTCACTTTGTAAAAGTAGGCATAGTTTTAATGGGACTAATCTATTAGTTCATATGCCACTGGGTGAAAGAAGTTTGTCTATGTTAATGGACACATTAATTATACGTTGTTACTTGAGGTGAAGTGCATCCTTGTCAGTTTAGCTCAGAAAAATAAGCGTCTCATTAACCTGCTGGCTGCAAAAATACGCAGAACTCGAGAATCTACTCCCACCAAAGGAAGAATCGATTCCAAAAATCCTTGTGTTGTTCACCCCTAGTCTGGATGTTCGTTTATCAGTCTCTTTTTGTTGATCCCGTTTTTTTATTAAAATTGTGACCATTATTATTTTATTCCCCCCGGCTGCTCTCTGAGGCCCCCTAGTGGGACGGGACTCACGGTTGAGAACTGATGTGTTAGACTATAAGTCTAGTCATAACATGAAATATTCATCTGTACTTGTCAGAAAGCTGAATTATTCATATCTAGTTTAACTTCCATCAGCCACTTCCATGTGCTTATTAGACACTTCACAAAAGGTCAACTAGTGTTTTTCGACTGTTGAGTAGAAGAGGCTGTGTAGGATGTTTTGGCCATCTGTAACCCTCTCACTAACACCTCGGATAAATGAACATGGTAACAACATCTCAGTTGAATAATTAAGGTGTGGACATGACACACAAATGTACATATATCCAGTCACTGCACATCTCCTAATACATTAGCAGGAAAAATTTAGAAAGCTGCACATTTAATGTACTATTCTTTTCAAACATTTTTGTTTACACCGCATTCAAAATTATAATGTTAGTTGATGCAAATGTTAAGTTGATGCAAATGACAGTCAGTATAATTTTCAAGTCACCAACCGTTAGGGTATAAGTCGAATTTCATTGAACTTTCCCCCCCCCCCCAAAGAAATGCACTGTTCCAAATTATTATGCACAACAGAGTTTCAAAACATTTTATAGGTTGTAAAGAACTGAAAATGGTAATTTGTTGAATTTAAAGCATTGGGAGATCATATTTACTGAAATCAAAATCTATTTCAATCAAACACATCTTAACAGGGCAAGTTACATGTAACATACAACTCCTTTGATATCAACTTCACAATTCTTGCATCCATTGTGAGTTTATGGAAAGTTTCTGCTTGATGTTCTTTGCAGGATGTCAGAATAGCCTCTCAGAGCTGCTGTTTTGATGTTAACTGCCTTCCACCCTCAATAGATCTTTGCTTGAGAATGCTCCAAACGATCTCAATAGGGTTAAGGTCAGGGGAGGATGCCAATGACACAGAGGTATTCTTTGTAGCATCAGATGTGCATTGTCATGCTACCGAAGTCACGGTTCTTCTTTTTGTACCATGGAATAAAGTGGTCAGTCAGAAAAGATATACTTTGCCAAGGTCATTTTCACACCTTCAAGGATCTTAAAGGTGTCTACCTGCGCTCACCCCATAATTCCAGCCCAAAACATGACTCCGGCACCTCCTTGCTGACATCACAGCCTTATTTGGACATGGTGGCCATTCACCAACCATCCACTACTCCATCCATCTGGACCATCCAGGGTTGAACGGAACTCATCAGTAAACAAGACTTGTTTCATTAGTAAACAAGACTGTTTGACATTTAGTCTTCATGTATTTCTCGGCCCATTGCAACTGTTTCTGCTTGTGAGCATTGGTTAGGGGTGGCCGAATAGCAGGTTTATGCACAACTGCAAGCCTCTGGAGGATCCTACACCTTGAAGTTCACTGGACTCCAGAGGCACCAGCAGCTTCAACTACCTGTTTGCTGTTTTGTAATGGCATTTTAGCAGCTGCTCTCTTAATCCAATAAATGTCTGGCAGTAACCTTCCTCATTATGCCTTTATCTGCACAAACGTGTCTGTGCTCTGAATCAGCCACAAATCTCTTCACAGTATGATGATCCCCTCTTCTCTTTAAGCTGATTCATCATTGTTGGTGATGAGTCCCATTGCTGTAGTATCGTATTTTCCCTGTCTGCGTTCTGTATGTGAGGAAGTCCAGGATCCTGATGCAGAGTTTGGGGCTGAGATCCAACAGACTCAGATTCACCGTCAACTCCTGTGGAATTATTGTGTTGAAGCTGAGCTATGATCTATAAATGGCATAATGTGGTCTTTCGCTAACCTCTCAAAGCACTTCATAATGATAGAAGGATGATAGTAATTGAAGCAGGTAATGGTTAATTTATTTGGAGCTGGAATGATAGAGGTGGTCTTGAAGCATGGTGGGACCACCGTCTGGTGCAGGGAGATATTGAAGACATCTGCCATGACTTCTGCCAGTTGGCCTGCATAGACTCTGAGCACACATCCAGGTATGTTATCTGGGCCCGCAGCCTTACGGGGGTTGACCCTTAAAAGGGCGGGTCAAATACAATGATTGTCTGTAAATAGATGGAAACTGTCACTCAGGAGTAATCACTGTGTTTATACATTACATTAATGGTTATTCCTTTGTAGGAACTGTCTGTAAGGAAATGGACATTGTACTGACAACACATAACAGGTACCTCTTCAGTTCATTTACAGACATTTTTTTACAGTGCTGTCCGCTATTATGTTAAATGATTGGAGAAGATCGGACTAGTTGAAGCAGCTTTGTCTCAGGAATATTGTCACATTTACAATTTAGTCATTTATGAAGAGTTACTTAAGTGTATCCATTTACAGATAGATAAGTTAAGTTAAACAGCCACACAAATTTAGTGATGAGGACATTCTATTCACTGAATTAGTTATGGCAAAGGTTTAGGAATAAGAATGCAATGAGATAAAGCAAGCAGTACAACTGCCCTCCAGACACATGCAGACAGGATCCTACATGATGGATCTCCTAGACACATGCAGACAGGATCCTACATGATGGATCTCCTAGACACATGCAGACAGGATCCTACATGATGGATCTCCTAGACACATGTAGACAAGATCCTACATGATGGATCTCCTAGACACATGCAGACAGGATCCTACATGATGGATCTCCTAGACACATGTAGACAGGATCCTACATGATTTAATTATTTTAATCGCACAAAGTGTCGATCAATATATTTTTCTTGTACATTTTATTATTATTATTTCACCCAAATTTGGAACTCATTCAGGAACGCCATATTGGAAACCTAGTTTCTTCAATTGCACCTTGTGTCCAATTATGGTGCGGTGTGCATATATTTTTGAACAGCATGGATAGTTTAGTTTCCTTTTCATTTCCATTTTTATGTGAATATTTTCTACATTCAATTGAATGCAAAACGGGTGTATTACCACTGCTGGCTTGCAGGCGAACTCTTATTTTAAAGATAGTATTGTCATCATGACATGACCGTCTTGCTACAGGAATACAACCAAGATGGCGGAATTTCAAAGTATTAAATAGTATTCTATTTCGGTGTAG
This sequence comes from Umbra pygmaea, assembly GCA_016801145.1. NCBI lineage: Eukaryota > Metazoa > Chordata > Actinopteri > Esociformes > Umbridae > Umbra > Umbra pygmaea. The sequence continues at coordinate 38,883 of JACXGM010003387.1, forward strand.
GAGCTATAAAAAATGTTTCTGGACACATTTGAAGTGACAATTAAACTATCACATTGCGGAATCCCATTGTAGTTTAATCAGATCTACAGAAAAATAAAAATACATGTATTCCAACTGACAGCCAATTATCGTGCTGGCTACCAAGCGAACTGCATCCGCTAGCTAATTATTATGGTCGGGGATTATAACACAAGGTTGCACTCCAGTTTGGATAGAAAAGGTAATAAAAACATAAATTATCACCCACAAGCACTAAAGGAAATAAAAAATTGCATGAACATTCTAGAATTGGTGGATATATGGAGGCTTAAATATCCTAGAATGATAAGATATACATGGCGGAGTCTTAACCAAGCTAGTCGTCTTGATTATTTTTTGACGCCATTTTCTCTTGCACCGAAGGTTAAGAAAGTGTTGATAGGGGAAAGAATGAGGTCGGATCATCATATAATTGGCATCTATATTGTTCTTACAGAAGTTCCATGAGGAATGGGGTACCTGAAATTAAATCAAAGCTTACTGGAGGATAACTCCTTTTTAGCCAGGGCTAAACAATTTATAGTAGAATTTTTTTAACATAACATAGATACAGCAGACCCGCTTATTGTGTGGGATGCCTTTAAATGTGCCTTTAGAGGCCATGCAATTCAGTACTCCTCCTTGAAAAAAAGGCAATTCATATTAAAAGAGTCCATACTATCCAAAGAAATTGCAGACATGATAGCTCAGATTGACAGCAGTAACAGCTATAATATGGAGTTTCAGAATAAGTTGGAGGATAAACAAAAAAAAATGGAGGAACTCATACTAGAAAGATCAAACATAATTTACTACAAAAATAAAGCAAGTTGGATGGAATGTGGCGGAAAATGCACATCTTTTTTCTTAAATCTTCAACATAGGAATGCCACCAAGAAGAATGTATTGAAATTAGTCACTAATGAAGGATCCACTTACGACTCGCCAAATGAAATACTGGAGCAGGAAGTAAAATACTTCAAACAGATGTTCTCCTTTCAGTCTTCTCCAGTACCTTTAACAGATATTAATTGTATGAGTTTTTTCCCTGATAATAACTTAAAACTAACAACTACACAAAGATACTCATGCGAAGGACTAATTACTGAAGAGGAAATGCTTGAAGCTATCAAAACATTTAAACATGGAAAAACTCCTGGACTGGATGGAATCCCAGTAGAGGTATACCAAACGTTTTTTGACATATTAAGAGGTCCATTAGCATGTTTTAATCATTTGTATGTAAACGGTAGATTGTCAGACACACAAGAAGAAGGCCTGATCTCATTATTATTAAAACAGGACCCAAGCGGAGCATATAAAGACCCTGTATAGTTAAAAAACTGGAGGCCTCTTACACTGCAATGCTGCAATGCCAAAATATTAGCAAAATGCATAGCTCTTAGAATTAAGAATGGTTTATCGGATATTATTTATCTTAATCAGACGGCTTTATGCATGGATGTTACATTGGAGACAATATAAGGCAAGTTTTATAAACAATAAAACACTATGAACTATCAGGACTATCGGGCCTAGTTTTCATAGCTGATTTTGAAAAAGCCTTTGATAAAGTTTGATTAGACTTTATATATAAATGTTTAGAATATTACAATTTTGGAGACTCTCTTATAAAATGGGTTAAAATTATGTATAGTAACCCTAGATGTAAAATTATAAATAATGGCTATATCTCACAAGATTTCAATCTGTCACGAGGAGTTAAGCAGGGCTGTCCATTGTCGGCTTACCTTTTTACTGTTGCAATTGAAATGTTAGCCAATAAAATTAGAACTAACAACAACATTAAGGGCCTGGAAATCCATGGCTTACAAACAAAGGTATCTATGTATGCCGATGACTTGTGTTTCCTTTTGCAACCACAGTTGGAATCACTAAATAGCCTCCTAAAGGATCCTGATACCTTTTCAAATATATTTGGATTAAAATCTAATTACGATAAGTGTACTATATTACATATTGGAGCACTAAAAGATTCAGATTTTATATTACAGTGTAGATTACCAATAAAGTGGGCTAATGAGGATGTAGACATACTGGGTATACATATACCATATGAAAGATCAAGTTGAATTAAAAAAAAATATTTAACAAAACTAGCTAAAATAGATAAAATATTGCTACCCTGGAAAGGACAACACCTATTTATTTGTGGTAAAATCACCTTAATCAACTCTCTAATTATATCACAATTTACTTGTATGGTTTTGCCTACTCCCAATCACATGTTTTTTAAATTATATGAACAAAAGATATTTAACTTTATATGGGATGGTAAGCCAGACAAAATAAAAAGAGCATACTTGTATAATGAATATGAACACAGAGGTCAAAAGTTATTGAAAATTAAAGCATTGGATATTTCATTAAAAGCATCAGTTATACAAAAGGTATACCTGAATCCTAACTGGTTCACTAGTAAGCTAATAAGAGTATTTCACCCATTGTTTAGTAAGGACCTATTTCCATTTCTACAAATTACAACTGATCATTTTTAGAAATTGGAAAAGGAAATAATTTCTAAGATGTCGTTATTTTTCAAACAAGCCATGAAAAGTTGGTTGCAGTTCCAATTTAATCCACCTGAAAATAGGGACCACATTTTACAACAATTATTGTGGCTAAATTCTCATATACTAGTTAATTAAAAGCCTGTATACTTTGACAAGATGTTTGGAAAAGGAATAATGTTGGTAAATGACATTATAAATGAAGCCGGGGGAGTGATGCCTTACATACAGTTAACAAAAACATATGGAGACCTATGCTCTCTTCAAAAATATAATCAACTAACCGCAGCAATACCATACACTTGGAAGAAGAAAATACAAGGGGGGAAAAGGTCTGATCTTGTCTGTCAACCATGTATTAAAGATCTCACATGGATGAGGAAAATATGGATAAACAAAGAAATATACCAATTCCATCTAAGAACAAAAAACTGGGGGTTTTCCATATAAACTACAAAATAGCTGGGAAGAAATTTTTGATGTTCCGATCCCGTGGCACAGGGCAGCTGACGGGGGGGACAACGGGGTATTGTCACGATGGCCTGGATGGCCTGGGCTGTCGTGACCAGGACATGGAGGGTGATGGACTATATGTTTTATGTATATGTTTTGTAGGTCTGTATGTGTTCTGTGTGCGCCGACCTCTGGGCACTGGGAGGCGGTAGGTGCTTGGTTGCTCATCACGCACGAATGGGGCTCTCCCACACCTGCGCTTGATGAGTAATC
>JACXGM010003388.1:0-42055 GCA_016801145.1 Umbra pygmaea
ACGTCAGCGGCGGCCGAGCAGGGGGTCCGGACGTCAGCGGCGGCCGAGCAGGGGGTCCGGACGTCAGCGGCGGCCGAGCAGGGGGTCCGGACGTCAGCGGCGGCCGAGCAGAGGGTCCGGACGTCAGCGGCGGCTGAGCAGGGGGTCCCGACTCCTCCCAGGAGGCGTCCTCGCCAAACCCTGGTGGCGGAGGGAGGAGTAGGACTTCAAGGCCGGTGGCAAGGAGGGACCCAGGCTGTTGGCAGTCTGCTGCAGGCTCAGGTGGTGGGCAGACTGCAGCCGAAGGCTCAGGCGGTGGGCAGACTGCAGCCGAAGGCTCAGGTGGTGGGCAGACTGCTGGTTGAGGCTCAGGCGGTGGGCAGACTGCAGCCGAAGGCTCAGGTCGTGGGCAGACTGCTGGTTGAGGCCCTGGCGGTGGGCAGTCTGCAGGAGGCGGCTGTCGCAACCCCACATAGCCCCCCCGAAAAGTGACTTGGGGAGACAGTCCACCACAGGGAGCGGGAAACCCCTTATAAGGGCTGGCATCTCCTCCTCATCTTTCTCACACCACTGGGGAACTGGGTTGGCGACTGGGGCAGTAACTGGGGCCATTACAGGTGCCCTAACTGGGGCAGAAACACAAGCCCTAACTGGGGCAATTACACGTGCCCTAACAGGGGCAGACACAGGGAGCCTAGGGGCACTAACAGAGGCCCTAGGGGCAGTAACAGAGGCCCTAGGGGCAGTAACAGAGGCGCTAGGGGCAGGTACGGAAGGCCTATGGGGACTAGTACTCCGACGGGGGGCCCTATTCAGCGGACCACTGCCCTGAACCGGAGTGCTAGGAGGGCTGGGGAAGCTAACATGTATACTAGGGAAGCTACTGGGGGAGTAGGATTTCCTACCGGAGGGAGTAGAGGCCATCCGGGGCTGTGATAGAGGCAGTTGGGGTGGTGTCCGCCGAATGGCTCTTCTACTCCACTGTGGGGGGTATTTCCCACTCCTCTTCCACATCGTCCCAGAACTCATAGTCCATCTCCTCCTCCGGGAAATAAGTCCCCTTTCCGCCGTCGCATGCCTTCTCCAGCCACTCACTCCCGAAACAGGCTACTCCCTCGGCATCGTAGACGACGTCTTCCGAGGAGTAGCCCATCGCCAAAGCCCCCACTGGGCTTGCGGGAATTTCCTCGCTGTCTCATATGGGAATGGTCGGTCAATCTGTCACGTCTTCAGGAAGGTAGAGACAGGAGCAAGGTACAGATAATCCAATATACTTTATTTAACTCAAAATAACACTGCCTCGTGGGGCAAAGCAAGAATACATCATATAATCCGAACGGGGAGAACGAGAAACATGAAGACACCACAGGAAACATTGACCGACAAGAGACAAGGGGAGAACAACCATGCTAAATACTACACACTAATTACTAAGTAACCCCATCTGTGTCTAAACAATGACGTCACCCTATACCAGAACTAGACACAAGAGGGAGGCAGAACAACACATACAGAGGAATCACAAAGACAATACATGAAAACCCCAACTCATATGTGACAAATATGGATATGTAGCTATCGACACAAACCGTGTACTGTAATGGACTGGACGGAGCTACCTACATTAGATTGCTGAATTCTCATCTACCAGCAGCAATCAGAATTCATCCTCGGCTCAGGTAAGCAGGTTAAGAGTGTCACTCTTGGGTGACCAAACTGTCCGGGCCGTGCCTCTATGCTGAACTAAATTACCTTCTTTAGCCAGCATCCAAGAACAGCTAGGGAAACACTCTCGACTCAGGGAGACCAAGTTAGGGTCCCCAGACGCTTGCTGTGTGTGTGAGTATCGCTGCTCTAGTTCAGCGATACTCATTCCATGTTCCTGCGAGCCGCAATTCCATAGGTTTTCTTCCAAACCAAATTTAGCACAGGTGACATTAATCATTATTAAGATGAAACGCTAACACAGGTTAGTCACACCTGGGGTTGGACGGAAAAATTACGTAATGGCGGCTCGTAGGAGCAGGAATGAATATTGCTGCCTTAACGGATGGCAGATGGTAGTCTAACAATGTTTCCCTCATACCTCCACCAGATATATATACTGGGGAATAAACTTGGAATGTCACAACAAAGTTTAGTTTAAAGTAATAACATTTAATTTCAATAATAGGCATACAATTATAACACTTCAACCAGACAATGAATCACATACCAGGAATATATGTAATCCTAAAATCCTTCCTCCCTTCGAGCTAGCACACACTATACAGTTTATTCTAAAACTTCTATCCTAACACATGTCCATAGCATGTATAAAAATGGTAGGAGTATCGGTTAAAGTTTAAGACTCCAAGAAATATCTCATACAAGGGGTTTTATCCTCTCCATTCAGGTATCCTCCTGTGGCGTCAAAATGAGATCACTTTCTTCTGGGTAAAACGATGAAAACAAGTAGAACCGGTATTGTCACATTTACATTAATTAAATGATTCTCAGACTCTTGGATGCCAACTTGGTGCTAACACAATTAAGACAAAAGAACAGGCTGCCCCACATTAACTTTTATTCAAATGTCTCCTTTTAGGGGGCAGGACATTTGTCTCAGTGGATCTTCCCATATATTTTGGCTAGCCTGCTAGGTAGCTAACTGTAAACTGAAACATAACATGTGCAACCTTGTCACACATTTCATAATTCCTCCCTTCATGGGATCCTCATAAAAACCAAACACAAATGTAATTGATCTAGTGGCTGTCATGTTAAATAGTTGGTCTGTTGTTCTTCCCCTCAGGTGATGTCTATGTGGTCAACACTCCCTCATCCTGGGTATTAGCTCTTCTTAGGAAGCAAACTGTGCTGAATGGGTGTGAGATCTTAAGGGAGATGCCAGCCGCCAGCGTACAGTATATGTATTTTGTCCTGAAACACATTTCCTCATTCCACTAGAGACCAACCTCTAACATTCTGCTGTACGTAAGACTAACCCAACTTTTCCTATGTATTTCAATTTTATTTTGATTTATTTTAATTATTATTTTTCCTAAATTATTGTCACTCCACTCCCGGTCCGGCACTCCAGCTCTCAGGAGGTTTGAGGACGCATGCCGATTCTCCAATTAGTGTGCACACCAGATGGTGATTTAATAATTTAAGAGTATATTTAAGTTCCCTAGTCCTTGAGTAGATTGTGGGTTATTGTCTCTGTATTAGGTCTATGTTTGTTATTCCCTAATAGAAGTTTTGTGCAGTAAAAAAGTGTGTTAGTGCTGTACTTATGCTTGTAGTTTTTACGCAGTAGTAAGTGTTAGTGCTAGCTACCTGTAGTTATTTTCCAACGTGTCAGGATATATTCTGTTAAGTATTGAGCATCTACTTGGATGCTTTGTAATTTCTGGATCAAGTAGTAAATTAATCTCTATTTTCAACTGACTCATGCACCTGTCTTCTATTCTTCACAACACAACAATTATGTAATTTGTCATGTACACCGTCCATAATGGATAAAGATAGAGGCAGGCGCGAAGGAGACGAAATAACAACAGAATTTATTTCTACAGACTAAGTCAAAGCAATACTGCCGTGTGGGGCAAACACTACAAGTAAACACGGGCGATAAAAGCACACATAACAGGAACAATAATCGACAGGGGAAGGAAAGAAACACACTAACTAAATACTAAAACAAATGAGGACTAACGGAAAACACCTGGGACCATAACTAACAATGACGTTATCAAAACAGACACAACACAAAGCAATGCATGAAACAAACAAAAGAGGGAACCAAAACACTTCACATGAGGGAGCAAGGGAGTGAACACATGGAAATAACTAAAACAATAGTCCATAATCTGGTCCACCCTGGACCGGATGTTACATAATTGTAGTGTATAATTTAATTAAGCCAATATCATTACTGTATGAATATACGGACTGTAGTGTAATATAATCTATGTTCCTCAATACTTATGTTATTAATCTAATTTCTACCAAAAAGAACAACAAGATGCTGAAGTTTTCCTAAAAATTGAAGAATATATCACCAACATTACAGTAGAAGCCTTTTTTTCCGAAATGAGGGCATATTTCTCTGGCAGGATTTTTGTCTTGAAATGCATGTTGAGCATTGGAAGGTGGTAAACATTGAAATGAAATGAGAATATTAAATTAAATGTCTGTATTGTCCAGATGGAGGAGCCAGGGTCCTAGTAACTGGTCCCGCAGCCACCAGATAGGTGAGGGTCTGTTAGAGTTATTTAGCACATTGAGTAAATGACACTAATTGTTGTGCATGTGACAAAAAACACACACCATTGGGGTTTGCATGGTGTAGTGGTCTAAGCCGCTACATTGCAAGACAGTCTACGTCATGATAGTTAGTGGTTCTAGCCTGACTATGGGTCCTCCGGCTTTATCCGGACTTCCAGAACAAGGCAGCGCAACTTGGTATAGTGCTGCCTGAGATTTTGGATAGATAAGCCAAATCATCTATATTGCCACATCACTCTCCAGCGACTCCTCGTGGACAGATCAAGCGCCCTGTAAATTCAATAACAGAAGTATAGTTGGTGAGTATATTCATCCCGTACATGATCTGACTAAAGGCTTCCGTGTTGAATGAGCAGTGTGAAAATAATCGGCGGCTCTGCAACATGTTGTTGGATGACCCATTTGCACTCCCCTCGTCATTCCGCATCTGTCGAAGGAGGTGTGGAGTTGAATACAAGGCAAGGTCAATGGGAATTGGGAAGGGAGAAGAATGCTTCTAACCAGTAGCGTAGCCAGAACAAAATATGTGGGTGTTCATCTAAAAAACTTTGCGTGTCACATCGATTTTTCTCTACAAAACAGAGGTCTAAACTACGAAGCAAGTTCACCATGCCATATATTTCCTTTTATTACCTGGATTCATTAAACCTAACAATTGCGATCTAGATACTAGATGTCACGACAGTGATTATTAATTCATTAAATCAACTCAGGGTTTCCCAAACTAGTGACAAGCGCATTCACATAAAATAGGCAGTGTGTGCAATGTGCAGTCTATGAGAGCCGCTCTGTAAATGATCATTTTACATTACAATTCTGTATTCATGCTGATTGTGTATAACAATTTTATTTATTGTATTCTCTCATTTGCAACATTGACAGTGTTGACCGGTAGCAAACAAAAAATGTACAGGGTGTGTAAATTAATCAATGTTACAATACTTGGTTTTTTAACAAGTTTCGAGGAGTAAATAGTAAATACTGCCTCTACAGTGAAAAGGGATAGGCCTACATTGATTTTGGTCCGTATCAAACAGACCATACATTAAAATACCTGTCACAAACAAACGCAACACTATGCATAAAGTCTGTGAAACTGTAAGTGCAAAACTTCGATTTATCGCACTGTACTAGCACAAACGTCTCAAGATTAGTCATTAGCTGCTGAAAGTGCTAACTAATGCATAATTAGTGTACTATACTTCTAGTATCCCGTGATATTTGCTGGGGTCACGTTGGCGGCTATTTTTGCGCATACACTTAAATGTGTAGGCCTACGTGGACCTTGATGGTGTTTTTTAACGAAAATAATTCAGATTTTATTTTTAAATGAACACATATTATAATTACACCATAATAGCCTAGGTTTAGAGAAAAACACTTTTTGTCAAGGCTATAGCAAAAAGTGCATTATGCATCTGATTTCTTGGTGTGCCAGCTGCTTCTTTGGGTGACACAAGCACACCCTGGCACACCCGTGCCTACGCCACTGCTTCTAACACATCAACTTTGAAGAACCAGGAAAAATGGGTAAACAGATTACTGAAAATGTTCATGCTGGTTCTGATAGAATGTTTACTGAAGATGAGTATAGACAGCTGTTCTAGCCTCCAGTGGAAGCTGATTCCACCATTGAGGAGCCAGGACAGAGAAGAGTTTTGACTGCATGGTTTGGGAGCTGACATTTTACTGGAAGTTTAATAAAGAAGAGCTCTCTTGTTTGAAACCAGACATACTGTATGAAAAGTCTGCATTTTCATAATTCTAGCCAAATTATGCATGTTGAATAGTCCATGACAGTTTGTACCTAGTACGTAATGTACCATTTCTTGAAGCATTATGACAGCACTGGAATTAGATGATCAACATCTGTATATGCAGTTCCATGAACTTAATATAGATAATTCAAACAATCCCATAACATGCCTGCTTGAGCCACCCCCCTCCTTCCCTTCTCCAGATCATTCTTAATGAGACCAGATGAGACCTTATCTCGTTAATTTCTTACTTATCTACTTACTCAATTCTCTGCTGCTAATGATTGGAACAATTTACAGAAATCCCTGAAACTTAGCAGTGTTCATCATGTTACCTATCCTGGTGTTATTTCTCTGGAACTGTCACTTCCCATTCCAATAATCTACCTCTCTATTTAAACCATATTTGCACTGGATGTACAGTATTTTTAATCTAACCTAATACCATTTATGTGTGACTGTATAACTGAATGTTTGCATTTATGTGTAAATTAGTGTCGCCTTGCACCTTGTCTTGGCCCGGTCACGATTGCAAATGAGAACCTGTTCTCAATCAATTAACCTGGTTAAACAAAGGTGAAATAATAAAAATAAAAACTGGTAATAACTCACATAGACAAAGCAAAATACAAGGACATTGATGTTACAGTAGTGTCTAACTCCCACTGTAATAAACCTATCCCCTCAATTTATAAGTGATTGTAGTTCATTGGACAAAACTGAAGAAACTGTGACAGACAAGGTCAGCAATTGTATGATTTAAGCCTCACACAATTCAGTCTTGTTAGCAACTGGTGGATTGCAATTGTTGTTGAAATATAAAACGGAAACGAGAAGGGTCCCGAGCACAAATTCATGACAGTCATTATTAGGTCATTCTAGGTGGAGTTCTCATAGCAAAAAGGAAAAACACCTGATTCTGATGGCTTTCTTTGACAATACATGATATATTACATGAAAATGATATAGAAAATCAGGTAGTGGAGGAATCTTCCAAGGCAAGATCAAATTTCAGGAAGTGTGAGGTTGATCTCATTATTCAAATATAGCCTGGTTAGAATTCTCAACTTTAGCCCAAGCTGGAAAAATAAAAATCAGAATGGTGCCACCACCATCCACAACAAAATACTGAAGGTGTCTACCATCATATGCTCAAGCTTCTATATAATATACTCTGTGCCACAGCATACAAAAGATGGCAAGTGAATGCTACCACATCCCAAAAAAGCAGATCTGGACTTTGTAACTTGGGAAGACCATGTGGCATAGTGGGCTAAGTCGCTGCATTGCACGACAGTCTACGTCATGATAGTCATGTGTTCTTTGACTTTCCCTGGGCCTCCTGCACGAGGCAGAGCAAATTGGCATAAGATAAATCAGATTATCTATCCTGCCACTTCGCTCTCCAGTGACTCCTTTTGTCCAGATCGGGCGCCCGTGTGTTCAAAAGCGGAAGTATAGTTGGTGAACGTAATCATCTCGTGCATGACCTAACTAAAGGATTCCATGTTGGATTCGCTGTGCGAAAAGAATCAAAGCATTCGTTTCGTGGTGCAAAAAGAATCTGTGGCTCGGGCAACGTGTGGTTGGATGAACCATGTGCGCGCCCTTTGCCATGACACAGATCTGTCCAAGGAGTTGCAGAAGTGCCGAAAAGGCAGGATTAGAGGGAATTGGCAGGGGAGAAAAATTGGATTAAAAAAACAAGTAAAATGTCACTGCAAGGAAGGAGGGTTAAGTAGGGTGACGACTAGGTGACAACATACAACACACATTATACTTTCATAGTAATTGAAAGAGCTATCATAGAAAATCCCTTTATATTGCAGGGCTTATTTTGCCATTTGAACTGGAATTGTTATGAGGAAATCACAGTAGTACTTCAAAATTGTTTGGCAATGGAAATATGGCAGTCCATCTTTGATATGAATAATGCATATTACAAAGCCCTGCATAGTGTAAGAAATCATTGTGTCACAGTCTCTCACTGATGGTGAGCTTAATTATTCTTCCATCCATTGCTCATGTCTTGTCAGTTAACAACACACAGCCAGTTTTCATTTACTCATTACTATTTGTATTTAAGTTCCTGTTCTTGTCTTGTCTTGGTCATTGTTTCTACAGTGCCTTGCGAAAGTATTCGGCCCCCTTGAACTTTTCTACCTTTTCCCACATTTCAGGCTTCAAACATAAAGGTATAATACTTAAATTTTTTGTGAAGAATCAACAACAAGTGGGACACAATCATGAAGTTGAACAAAATGTATTGGATATTTCAAACTTTTTTAACAAATAAAAACAAAAATAATAAATACAAAGTTAACCTACAAAGTCACCTTTTGCTGTGCTTACAGCTATAAGTCGCTTGGGGTATGTCTCTATCAGTTTTGCACATAGAGAGACTGAAAATGTTGCCCATTCCTCCTTGCAAAACAGCTCAAGCTCAGTGAGGTTGGATGGAGAGCGTTTGTGACAGCAGTATTCAGTTCTTTCCACAGATTCTTGATTGGATTCAGGTCTGGACTTTGACTTGGCCAATCTAACACCTGGTTATGTTTATTAGTGAACCATTCCAATGTAGATTTTGCTTTATGTTTTGGATCATTGTCTTGTTGGAAGACAAATCTCCATCCCAGTCTCAGGTCTTTTGTAGACTCCATCAGGTTTTCTTCCAGAATGGTCCTGTATTTGGCTCCATCCATCTTCCCATAAATTTTAGCCATCTTCCCTGTCCCTGCTGATGAGAAGCAGGCCCAAACCATGATACTGTCACCACTGTGTTTGACAGTGGGGATGGTGTGTTCAGGGTGATGGGCTGTGTTGCTTTTACGCCAATATAACATTTTGCATTGTTGCCAAAAAGTTCCATTTTGGTTTTATCTGACCAGAGCACCTTCTTTCACATGTTTTGTGTGTCTCCCAGGTGGCTTGTGGCAAACTTTAAACGACACTTTTTATGGATATCTTTCAGAAATGGCTTTCTTCTTGCCACTCTTCCATAAAGGCCAGATTTTTGTAGTATACGACTGATTGTTGTCCTATGGACAGACTCGCCCACCTCAGCTGTAGATCTCTGCAGTTCATCCAGAGTGATCATGGGGCTCTTGGCTGCATCTCTGATCAGTCTTCTCCTTGTATGAGCTGAAAGTTTAGAGGGACGGCCGGGTCTTGGTAGATTTGCAATGGTCTGATACTCTTTCCATTTCAATATTATCGCTTGCACAGTGCTCCTTGGGACGTTTAAAGCTTGGGAAATCTTTCTGTATCCAAATCCGGCTTTAAACTTCTCCACAACAGTATCTCGGACTTGCCTGGTGTGTTCCTTGTTCTTCATGATGCTCTCTGTGCTTTCAACGGACCTCTGAGACTATCACAGAGCAGGTGCATTTATATGGAGACTTGATTACACACAGGTGGATTCTATTTATCATCATTAGTCATTTAGGTCAACATTGGATCATTCAGAGATCCTCACTGAACTTCTGGAGAGAGTTTGCTGCACCGAAAGTAAAGGGACTGAATAATTTTGCTCGCCCAATTTATCAGTTTTTTATTTGTTAAAAAAGTTTGAAATATCCAATAAATTTCGTTACACTTCATGATTGTGTCTCACTTGTTGTTGCTTCTTCACAAAAACATTACAGTTTTATATCTTTATGTTTGAGGCCTGAAATGTGGCAAACGGTTGAAAAGTTCAAGGGGGCGAATACTTTCGCAAGACACTGTATGTAGTATGTGTATGGGGGAGATTCATTGTATATTTTTATTTTTGGAAAGAATTATCGGATTAAAAAACTTTGATTTCACTTTGCAGGTGTCTCCGCCTGTTCCCTGTACAGCACAATTATTACACATTTTCCCATCTAATTATATTTTTCCAATTTTTTAACAGTTTTTGTAGCTTTTCCAATTTGTTCACTAAAAGAGAAAATTGTTCATTTCTTTCACCTGCACAGAATTCTACAAATACCTTTAAAATCCCCATTCTGAAATAGTTTGAATTGCCATACTCAATCATGAAAGCTATAGTTTGCAACTTTCGTAATTGCAAAACTACTTTTTAGCCTACCCAATTTATTCTGGATGTGTATACACGTATATTGTTTATATATGCATCTAAGTAGAATCATCCTCTTACCATAGTTAGTTTGAAACCCGTTTCTCACAGCTATTGCAGGCATTCGCTTACCAAGCACCAGACAGGGAATCCCCAACAAATGTGTGACGTATGGTTTGCTAAAATAGAGGAAGTATGGTTGACAGAGCTGTCAATCAAACCAGAGCTATACGTTGATGGCTAATGAGGTTGCAGGGCGGGCACTACCTCTAGACTAAGTAGAACATCAGAGAATATACAAACCTAGACACTTCAGGGAAATAAAAAAGGGACCTGTTTTAGCCCAACAGTGTTCCTATATTCACATTTTATTCACACAGAGGCCTAAATAGGCATAAATATCACCTAATATCAAGGAAGGCATATTTCTATGAAAACATGACACATTTCAATATCAACATTTTCAAAGGGTTGAGGGCTTCTGTAGGATCGGTGATGAAGAGTGATGAGATTAATGTGCACAGCAGAGGTCCAGTAGTGTGCTTTGGATTGTGTGGCCCCGGGTTGCTAGAAAGGGGAATTCGGGCTGATGGCCTCACTAGAGCAGCGACACCGAATTCCACAACAATTAGGAAAGTAATTCGTCATTTTCGCCCATCTGTACTTTTTGGAGGATTTAGCAACTATGGTACTTTGAAATCTGAAAAAATAAATGTTGCACTTCCTAGTAAGTGTATATATTTTTCTGTTGCAGTATTTCTTTTCTAAATTAATATTCAAACACAAGATGACATGGGGTTTAAATGATAGCTTGGAATTACAGCATAGTTCTGTATGCAATACAGGTTCATTCTGGGAAACAGGTCATTTATCTATTGCAGAGCAGTGAATAATAACTGCCACCAAATCATGTTTTTGCACCAGTAACTAAAAACATTAATAGCGCAAGTGCCACCAGTAGAAACGTTTAGTATAAAGCCTTGGCTACCAATAGAACTATTAGCACCGGGAGTCAGAGCTCCATTGTAACTTTTAGAATATTTATTTTCAGACCACAGATTTTTTGAAGAGATTTCCGGTGTGGCCTTGCAAGACTACAAGTGATTATGAATTAACTCATGAATTTTAGTTTCAGTATTTCAGTAAATAAAACATGTAATAATATCTAATGTCAATGCAATTTGTAATTCAGTAATACGAGGTAATTGGCCTGGCATATCCATCACTGTAATTACAATAATCATAGCATATACAGTATGTTTTTTAATTAAATTCTTATTGATGATTTTCAATTACTTTCTACAATTTACACTCAATGAAATGTTAGATTCATATGATATTTTGAGTGTATGATCAAGTGTATAAAAAAGCAATTATTTCACAGGCTATTCTATTCATATTTTCATTTCAACTGCAGCTATAGATTTCCTGAACTAACAGTAATGAAACCGTTTCACAATGTGACATTACCCTGCAGTGTGTTTCAGTGGGAAATATGCCTCTCACTTGTTCCCATACTTTGGTGCTGCCTTGCATTATTGGCAGCAAACTTGGTCCTAGACGGAACTGCAGAGAAAAGTGAATCAATATGCTGCAGAGCAATTCAGCTGCTCCACAAATTACCCATCTCCTCCGCACTCATCCTTGGCTGGATGAAAGGTGGCACAAGAGCAAGAAGCAAGATTATTTCGCCTTGGCTTACACCTGTCACAGGCCTGAATGAGGAGTTCCTCAAGGACTACTTTCTGTTGCCATCCATCCGCTCTAACCTTCCTTTCACCAAAACAGATTTCCTCACTAATCCTATCTCTCAGTGAGTGAACCATGGCATTGACAATGAGATATGTGCCATGGACACAAGCAAGCAAACATTGTTGGCAGTATAATAGCAGCATGAAACATTTTTGTTTAACATCCACCATGTTTTACAATGTGTGACAACAGTTGCAGTGCCCGCCATAAATATTGGGACAGTAAAATCAAATTGTTATTTTTGCTGTAGTCTCAAGGCATAAGAAATATGATTAAAAGATGAAAATGAGGCAAGAGAACCCTATTGTACAAATAGCACTTTCAGAGTCCCATCCCCCATTTTAGGCAAGCATATAAATATTGGGAACTTTGGCTCACAGCTGTTTATAATTGATCATGTGTATCCATTTGCATTGATTGATCATACATAAAAACACAGTGCATTTGTAGTCTCTGGTGTCTGCAGACAATCTAACATGAAGACAAGGGAGCTGCTATGAAAGATAAGTAAGCAATTTTGTTGCGAAGGACTTAATTGGAACCATAGCACAAAATGTGGGCATAGCTAAATTAAAAGTTTGGAATGTCCTGACATTTTAATATTTTTAAATTAAGGGAGAGGTTACTTAACTGGCACCACGCCATCAGCGTTCTAACCTGCTCTCTGTAAGCCAACTTGCCATTGGTCAATAGGTCTACTACTGTTGTTGCTTGCAAACTTGGTGATGGAGTTAGAGCTGTGAGTTGACACAGTTGTGGGTATACAGGCAGTACAGGAGTGGGCCAAGTAACCTTGTGTCACCCCCATATTGAGAATCATTGTGAATTAAATGGGTGTCCTGACTCTCTGTGGTCACTAAAGATCCCAAATCAAAACCAGGCCACATTTTAATCAAGGCGCCTAATAATCCCCCACATTCTTAATTCGCATACATAACTACTCACCTGCTGGTGTGTGGTGAGCAAAATGGCTGCTGTGCATCACCAAAGTGAATGGGATTCTGTGTGTGATTGTGTATGGAAGTAGCTGTGTGTGTTGTCTGTGTGTCTGTGTGTCTATATGTGTGACTATGTGCAAAAGTGGGTGACACTCGTTGGTGGTGGATGAGGTGGGCTTCCCCCCATTACTATGTAAAGTGCTTTTGGTCATTGAAAATGAATGATTATTATGTATTATTATTATTACTCTTACTGTAAGTTTCAGTACAGTCCCAGGTAAAAGGAACTAGGGTTTAGCTATTCATGTCCCAAAGGCCATGACAATTTCTACTGAGGATATCAGACTAATCTGGCTATTAAGGATGGATCAAACTTTTTTTGTGATAGCAGGGAGCAAATGAGGACCAAGCACTAGGTAGCATTTTTTTATTTAATTAAACTGTGTTACAATGTTCAACCTTAACTACTGGTATTGTGTATATTATTAACAACAAAAAAGGAAGTATATTTAAAGTACTCATTACTGAATTCTTATTTTTCACAATAAATATTCTGCCAACCTTTATGCAAATAATGTTGTTTAAATGTCATATTTGTGACTCAAAATGTTTTTGTTAAACAGAATGAATGAAAATGATGACAGATTTGGGCATGATTATAACACTTCTGAAGAGGATAAGCCGGCCAATCACTGGTCTATAGAATGATGAGCTTGCTAATCAGTGGTCTAAGAACCTCAAAATGTTTTTCTTCACTGGTTTACACACCGTTCTTTGTTGGGGTACGCACACTCCACTCCAGGACAAGAAAAGCTGATTTGAACGTATTATGAGTGTGTTTGTGTACGGTACCAGTTAGGTTGGATGAGTTTCCTGGGATGTGCTCTTTGTTGTCTGTGTTAGGAATCTGTAGAATGTATGCTACCTATCTACATCCATTAACACATATTTTCCTGCACACCATCTGTTGCTTGTCATCAAAATACACAACAGATCAACTGTTAACACTGGCTGGAGTGTTAATTATTATTTTGTTTTTTCAAAATGAATACATTTCAAAATTCATGTCAGTAACCCTTAACCTACACACAGCTGAATCAGATTGCTTATTTTGGCATTACATTCACATACAATATACTCTATACCCATTGATTCTGACAGAAAATAGCTTGAACAGTAGAATAGCTTCTGCATCATGATGCAACATATGATGAACAAATCTATATCTAGACAAATAGAAAGAACTTTACAAATTCACCAAATGTGTTGCTTTGTTAAAACATCAAAAAACCATTAGCATCAAAGTGCTTTTATACTGACATATATTTTAAAAGAAAGGTGAACTCCAGTCTTCTGAACGTTTTACAGATGACACAAGTTAATGTTTTGTTCTATGTGGTTTCACATTTGTTTATTTCAACCAAAATAATTAACCACTGGGCAAACCAAAACAAATGCACATACAACAGCCCCACCAGCGCTCTGGCTCCGCCCCTGCTGGTAACAGAATGGATGTGCCATAATATTAAAAGCAAATTCACACCAAACTGTTTTGGTTAGGTGTATTGTCTAACAAATCAGGAGTTTTTGGTGTCGTGAAGACAGCACCAGATATCTTTATGAACACCTCAAACGTAGGTGTACTGGAAGGACATGTAACCGTTGCTTTACAATTAGGTATCTTTTAATCGTGTGATGGTCTTACCTAACTGACTATACCTAAAGCTTTACACTATATGCAGGGGTGGCTTGTGTCAATGGGCTAAGCCCTCCCAATAGTTTATAGTAAAGGTGATAAAATTATTGTTAAATGTAAACAGATATTATAAAATGTTGGTGAAACCTTGAAAAGCAAAAGCAACAAATAGTCTGAGAAAAAACACAATATATCTAAATGGGCTCATTTATTTTAGCCCAAACACCGTCAGCGTCCATTAATCTTTTTGTTAAGTGAGTGACAAGTGTCATACACCCCCTTGATTTGCTGCTCCTTTGGGCTAAATTAATTCAGCACACAATACAGTAAATGGGCTAATTTTTCACAGCCCGTATGCTGCAGAGTCAGCGTCCATTCACCTTTGTGTTATGTGAATGACAGGTGTAGTGGCACACCCCCATAATTTGCTGCTCCTTTGGGCTAAATTCACTCAGCCCACAGGCCACTGGCTTAGCCAATTGCAGGGGATGTCTCATTCAGCCCACAGGCCACTCGCTTAACCAATCACAGCAAATGTCTCGTTCAGCCCAAAGGCCACTGGCTTAACCAATCACACAGGCAGAACAGGCAGGTGCTCATGGTTGTTGCGTGAGAGTGGAGAGCGATCGAGTGAGGAAATGGTGGACATATAGTGTTGTTGTTGTTGTAACTTGGTATCTCGGATGTGGGGAGATTGGTTCAGTGGTTAGGGAGTCAGACTGGTAGTGGAAGGTTTGCTGGTTCGATTCTCAACTGTGCCAAATGACATTGTGTCCTTGGGCAAGGCACTTTACCCCGACGTTACTCCAGGGGAATGTCCCTGTTCTTACTGTAATTCATTTTGGATAAGAGAATCTTTTAAATTACTTAAATGTAAATGGATGTGTTGGTGCAGCGTGGACTTTTGACGGGTGCATAATTCATCTAGCCCACCCACCCAATATCACCACCAGTCATCACTAAATGTATGTAACTATATTGGGATGTTTTTTAATACATGTAATTTATAAACACAGTCAATATTTTCTAGATCTGTATTCTGTTTCCTGGTTATTCTTGTGCTACAATCAATCATATTCATGTGATAATTACCAACCCTTTATCTATTTGAAACACTAGAGGTTTTTAAGATAAACAAAACCCATTTGCAGCGTCTACACATTTATTTATTAAATAAGTGGGTAAATATTGAAACTGTCAACTATCACTTTGGGATGTACTGTAACGTTCAACAATTTTGCAACAGTTACCCGCTATGTATGATCTGTGTGATAGCAACTGA
Source organism: Umbra pygmaea (assembly GCA_016801145.1). Classification (NCBI taxonomy): domain Eukaryota; kingdom Metazoa; phylum Chordata; class Actinopteri; order Esociformes; family Umbridae; genus Umbra; species Umbra pygmaea. The sequence goes on from JACXGM010003388.1 coordinate 15,734, forward strand.
TCTCTGGATGTGAATTTGTATTGAGGACTATGTATGATCTTTGTGATAGCAACTGATCTCTGGATGTGAATTTTAGACAAATGATGATGTTGGAGGTCAAAGGATGCTTTCCCACTGTTGACAATTTGCAGCGATAGTTATTAAGGGGTACAATGTACACACCTGATCAATCGTTTTGTATCAGCTAGCAGGAGGAAAATTAATGAAAATGTGCTAGCTACCTTAGTAGCTGCTAGTAGCTATATTTTAGTATAACATATTCAATGTTGTTTGCTGCACTGGTAGTTCCAAATACTTTTCCCTTAAATTTATTATAAGGTTTATGGGCATTGCCCAGGGAGAGAAGTAGAAAAGAGAGTAGAAAAGTCGCTTCTATCGCGTCTAGTTGGACGCTTGAACAATTTGAATACACTCGCTTGTCAAAAGCGAATAGGACGCGCGAAAGCCAGTGTTTGAAGTGAAATAGACTTGCGTTTGAAGCTGAATTGAGGTGTTCGGAGGGCAGAGTGCTCACCTGCTCAGGGGCGACGTCAGGCATTTTCCCCCAATGAGACAATCAAATCACCATACTCTTAAAACTAAAGAACAGCACATTTAATTTGTTAATATTGCTCTAACACATTGGGCCCTATCTTGCACCCGGCGCAACGCAGTGCAAAGTCTGAATGCAAGTGTCTTTGCTAGTTTAAGACCGATGCAATTGTCAATTTCCCGTCAAGCGCCCACGTTGTTTAAATAGCAAATGCACCTGCACCCATATTTGCGCACATGGAAGTGCTGGTCTAACAGGGAGGTGTGTTCAGAATAATTTTTGGCGTAGTGCTATCTCGAGGCATCGGAAAGTGGTTGCGCCATTGACCAACAAAAATCTGGTCTAAAGTCAATGGCGCAGCATGTCATTGCTATTTTAACAGCAAATTAGTCAAATGCACCTATGGCATATGCACAGCGCGTGCACACTATGCTTTTTACACACACACAGGGAAGCGCAGCAGCACACGAACATGCAAAATATTACAAATAAAAATATTACGGTGCAAATCCGCCGTCATATTAGCATTGCACGAAAGGAACAAACGCACCTGGCTCTTAAAGGGAATGGGAGATGAATCTTTGATTGGTTTATTGCATGTTACGCCCAATACACACCCATGAATTAATGAAGACACTTAGTACAACCCTTTTAGACCATGCGCCCGGCGCATGGACCCTTTTATCCACTGTCAAACTAGCAAAAGTGGATTTGGACATGCCCAAAGCGCACTTGTGCCATGCGCTTCACGCCATGTGATTAGATCATTAAAATCGGGACCATTGTGTCAAATGTTCAGCATTGTAAAAAGTCCAAAGTAAAAGTACAAGGCTGGGTTCATCCATTTTGGGAAGTTTTTAATTAAAACCTATGACCAGGTAAAGGTGAGCTTAAATAACCATTGACCATAAGAAATACATTTGACTCTTTGTTAAATGTAGCAAGGAGGAGACCTTCAGAGCACCTGGCCTGTAAAAGGCAGGCTAATACTGAGGTGTTTTCATACCAGCCATTATGGGAAGAATTTGTATGAAATGTGAAATCCAAATTCTAAAGGTAAATACACAAATAAATCCAAATGTTGATTAGACAACTAACCAGTGTTATCATAATTTTTATACCTTAATAATAGGCAGGTTGTAATGAGGCACCCACTGGAGCTAGTAGTTACCAAGCTAGCAGCTTTGAAGAGTGTTTGTTGAGTCTTGGTTAGACTATGTGTGTGTTTTTTTGCCTGTGGTGTGTATGTGTGTGTGTGTGTGTGTGTGTGTGTGTGTGTGTGTGTGTGTGTGTGTGTGTGTGTGTGTGTGTGTGTGTGTGTGTGTGTGTGTGTGTGTGTGTGTGTGTGTGTGTGTGTGTGTGTGTGTGTGTGTTGTAGTAGTAGTAAATAGAGAGAATAGGAGAAAGAAGTTTGTGTGAGGTGAACCTGGTCACCACAGATCCAAATCTTCTCAGCTGTTGCTACTGTCATATACTGCACTATATCTTCATGTGGCAGATTATGTTTGGCACAGGGTCACTTCTTATATCATAACAAGGTAATAAAATGTGTAATGAAGTGATGATTGATTAACATTGATGTACTGTAAATGCTAAATGCCCTAATACATGTTGATACTACAGCAATGCAAAATATAGGCTCTTAACCTTGCAGTTTTGCACATATCATGTAAGACTCAATTTCTTAACACAAAAATCTCCAGAAAATGCCATTTAATGGTTTATTTTTCAAAATCATTTTTTTCTAAATGCTCCAGACTCCCCCTAGGGAGAGCCCCCACACATAACAAATCCTAATTTAACCCCTGCCTCGTACTCATGTTTGGGAACCACTACCCAGGGAGAATTGGTTTATTCAACAATTTTCTTCACATTTTGCATGTTAGGCCACACCCAAAGCAAAAATAAAGAAAATAATGATTCTATATGACAATAGCAAAGTCAACATTACCTCAAAAACCACACATTACAACATAGATATGGATAAGAGCATCTCTGAAATCACAACATGTTGAACATTGAAGCATATAGGCTACAGCAGCACAAGACCACACTGTATGCCACTCCTGTCAGCTAAGAACAGATTTAGCTACAATTTGCACAGGCCCACAAAATTTAGAGAATATATAATTTAAAAGACCCATCCTGCCTATCAACGGTTCAAGCTGGTGGTGTACTGGTACAGGGGATATATTCTTGGCATACTTTAGCATAGTTTTAAATACCCCATAGTACCAATTGAATATTGTTTAAATGCCACAGCCTACGTGAGCATTGTTGCTGACCATGTCCATCCCTTTATGACCACAGTGTACCCATCTTCTAAAGGCTCCTTCCAGCAGGATAACGCGTCATGTCACAAAGCTCACATCATCTCACACCAGTTTCTTGCACATGAAAATAAGTTCACTGTACTCAAGTGGTCTCCACCATCACAATATCTCAATCCAATCGAGCACATTTGGCATGTGGTGGAGATTTTTGTGGTGTGTTTTGTAGAGAAACATTTTTTTCGGAACTGCTACAGTGAAATATTATATGATTCAGATGTTACAAATTCATAATGCAATTAGCTTGTTTGTTCTTTCATTACACTAAATTAAAAGGGCACATATGGAGTTGCAATGTTTGTTTTCTTTCCAATTTCCTCCTCGCTAGCTCTAATAATATCATTTTTCCCATGTTACTGCATGTTTGTAAGAGCATCTCTGAATGAACAACACGTTGAACCTTGAAGCAGATAGCAGTACAAGATGTTCAAAGTCACATTCTAAGTCACTTAGATCACCTTTCTTTCCACATTCTGATGCTTTGTTTGAAGTTCACCAGATCGTCTTCACCATGTCTACATGAATTGACTTGCTGCCATATGATTGGCTGATTTGATATTTACATTAAGAACAGTTGAACAGGTGTAAATAATGAAACGGCCAGTGAGTGTATATCAACATATTAACGAGAAGTAGGTACCGCTAAGTACAATAAACCAGTGGTTCTCAAACCTCTCCTGGGGGACCCCCAGCCATGCCATATATTAGATGTATCCCTGAGCTAGCACACCTGAATCAACTTGTCAACTAATCATCAAAACTTTACCTGCTTGAGTCAGGTGAGCTAGTTCAGGGTTACAACAAAACTGTGAGACGTCTGGGGGTCCTCGAGGAGAGGTTTGAGAACCACTGCAATAAACGTCATGACTGCAGACAAGGAATAGCAAAAATATGCTCACATACCCACTTACAGCTCTGGAAAACACTAAGAGACCACTGCAAAATGTTCTTAAATCAATCCCATTGAAAATCTCTGGAATGGATAGTCACAAGTCATCAAACAAAGCCGAGCTACTGGAATTTATTTCACCGGAGTGGTGAACTTACCCAACACCAATGTGAAAGACTGGTGGAGAGCATGCCAAGATGCATGATAAACATTTATTATTATACAGTTATTATTATTCCATCACTTTGCTTAGTAACGTCTGACTGTTTCATCCTAACATTGTTGGTGCCAAAGTGAATAACAATATCTCGATACTCTCTAGCCTTCCCCGTTTTTAATTTCGCTAGCACCAACGTCAGATTAGCCTCTATGTCAGAAGCCCTGGCCCGAGGTAAACACTGTAGAATCACTGGCTGATTCTTCAGTTTAATATTATGGCCAATGGAGTCACCGGTTACTAATCTTTTCAGTTTGTCATTGGTCCTACTTAGACAAGTCTGCTGCTCAACCCCCAAACGAGACGACATAGGACTTGAGTCAGAATCCAGTGGGGAAAAATGGTTAAAAGTGTCTGTCGCTGGCTTAGAATTTGACACTGGCCAAGCAGGTCGATGGCGCCCTTTTCCGGAAACCATGAGAAAGTTGTCTGGCTGCGAGGACTGTGCGGGTGAGTTAAAATACTGACTAATATCAACATTGTCTGGTGGCTCAGATGCGATCTTAACCTTTTCTATACTGCAATAATTCTTTCCTTGGAACTGCGTCTGAAGCCGAGCCTCTAACAAAGCTATCATAGCAAGACGGTGATAACAGCATAAGACATGATACTTCAGCAGGTTGTAGTAGTCGAGAAACTCCTTCTTGTGTCCAAGATAGTGTACTGAGGTGAAAATGTTTAATGAAAAGAGAGAGGTGGAAAGTAAAATAGTATTTTGGTAGACTCGTAAAATAAAGAATTAGATAACGTAGATGATAAAATATACGAAAACTTAAACATGTGTGGCAATTGGTCAAGCAGCTAACAGCAGTGAACATCAAGCAACAATACACAAACAGTAAGTGACGTAACGTGAACTGCTTGTAGGGAGTTCACTGTTGTCTCTCAACCAAATACACCTGGCATCACTCCCATCATTAGTAATTGTAGCTCCTATTAGTATCTCCTTTTGAAGGTTTGTGTCTTTCTGTGGTCGGTAAATGTAGGGTGTGTATTACAAGTTAGTGTTCTGGCGAGTTCGTACCAGGTGATTCCCTGAGTGTATTCTATATACCTTTTTTTATTTTGTCAGTGTTTTATTTTTGTTCATTAAAACCTTTACTTACCTTTGCAAGTACCTTCTTCTACATCTATCCGCAATGTTACACCAACGTGGTTTCTCTTTGACTATACAAACTATGTCCATTGCTTTGAGATTTTAATTCTAATTTAATTAATTAATTAGTTTATTACAACCATTCTATTATTTTTTTAATTTCACCTTTATTTCACTTGTATTTAACCAGGTAGGTCGATTAAGTATTATTTGCAAAGGAGACCTGGCAAAGCTGAAGCATATTAATGCAAGACAACAGCAGTTACACATGAGATACATAAAATAAAAAACAAATGCAGGATACTCAAAGAATTCAGTTGAAAGTCTATAGTTTTTGCAATGATTTCTATTTAGAGAAGTAGGTCTATACTCTACGTATACATAAGTCACAGGGCAATACCAATGGATATGTAACACTTGAGCATAACTCTGCAAAGTACAGTGCTAAATAACGTACATTATATGTAACTGTACAGATGAGTATGTGCAAATATGCCATGGGGCGTGACAGAGACACTGGGCCATTATTGTACAAAAAGGAAGGAGAGTTAACATATACAGTAATCGGACAGCATCTTTGACAGTGGTCCCATACAGGCAGTGATAGGGATTTCTAATTCCAGGGTTTTTTGTTGTTCTCTCCAGCCATTGGCAGATGAGAACTGGAAGGAGTGGCAGACTAAGGAGGTATTGGCTTTTGGCGTGACCAGAGAGATGTACCTTCTGGAGCACAGGCAATGAGCGGGTGATGCTATAGTGAGAAGTGAAATTAATTTAAAGCAGGAATTTGACTAATAAGGTCTTATAGATGAGTTGATGATGTTTTGTGCCGAATGTGTAACAAGTGCCAGTCAACTAGTGCACAAAGGTCACAGTGGTCAGTGTTAAATCGGTGGTTGATAAAACAGGGAGCAGTGTGGTAGACTACAGTACATGCTCAGGAGATATTTTGAAGCTGTTCTGTAAATTACATCACCAAAGTCTAGGATCAGTATGTTCAATTTAACCAGGGCATGTTTGGGAGGATGAATGAAGGAAGCCTTGTTGCAGAATAGGAAGCTGATCCTAGATTTAATTTTAGATTAGAGGATGGTTAATGTAGGTCTGGAGAGTAAAAAGCGTAACAGATTTTTGTAGGTGTCCACACATTCTAATTCAGGACCATCCAGAGTGGTGATGCTAGGCAGGCAGGCGTGGGCAGCGATTGATTGAAGAGCAATTCATTTTACCAGAGTTGGGGAGCAGATGGAGGCCATGACAGGAGTGCTGTATGATGTATATGGAATAGTGTTTTTTAGATTTGATCATAGACTCACCAGCAGCAAGAGCAACATAATTGATATATACAGAGAATAAGAGTCCACCAGAGAAGCCTTGTGGTAACACCATAGATCGAGCCAGAGGTCCAGACAACAGGCCCTCCTGTTAGTAGTGGGTGAATCAGGCGAGGCAGTCATTAGAGAATCCAAGGGTATTGAGTCTGCCAATGGTTGGTGTCTCCTTCAAATGGGGGCTTGTCCGGGATATGAACATTATTCCATGTTTGCACATTATTGTTTGGTCTGGGTGGTGTAAGAATTTTTCCAGTAGCATGGTAGCCCGGTAGTGTTGTTGTTATTGTTATAGTTATTGCTGACGTCATGATTGCTTCATTGTGTCAGATGTTCCCTGAGTCTCCGTCTGTGGACATGTTGGAGCCATTGTCGCATAGTAGATTTAGGGATGATAATGGAGAACTATTTGCTGCCTGTTTCTAAGAACCAGGTTAAGCAACAGCTGCATTGCTGTGTGTTGGAAGCGCTGCTAGAGAAATAGGTGTTGTCGGAAGTGACTGTGTCACCAAGGTCTGTTCCCCACGAAGGGGTGATTTAGATGGCTGAGGTTGAATCTTAGGTTGGGGTTAAGACTCTGTTTACTCTTCCCTGCTTAATCAAATGTCTTCTCAGAGATCTAATCTGGATGCTAGGGTGAATGTGCAAATCACACGTCTCCGTATGGAGGAGCAGGCTAGGCAAGTTGAGTATCATTTTAAATTGGTGTCTGAATGTGAATGCAGCAGCTGGAGTTAGAAGAAAAGATAGCCTTGGCTCGGGATGGGCAGACATTGCAACCAATCAGATTGCTGATGTCAGAAAAAAAAAATCTAAATTTTCTTACCTTTCAAATTCCCACTGCCGATTGTCACCCAGCTGCCGATTCTTTTCGCACTGTTCATCCAAAACAGAAGACTTCATGCAAAGGATGAATATGTTCACCAACTATACTTCCGCAACTGAATTTACAGTCGCCTGGACACGTGGAGTCGCTGGTGAGCGACATTGCAGGATAGATAATTTGCAGGAGGTCCGAGGAAAGCCAGAGAACCCAGTGTCAGGCTTTAACCACTGACTATCATGACATAGACTAGTTCCTCCATTCTGAGACAGAAGTAGATTTTTTTGTGTTCAAGAACATGGCAGCTTTGCTGAAGTGGCTTAAAGAGGTGTGGCCCCTGCTATTACAGTGTAAACTCTTTGGTAAAGCACAGAACGTTGTGTCTATACTGGACCTACCTGATAGTTTACAGTACAATTGCATGTAAAAAGCCTATGAGATTCCTGAAGTTTATAGACAGAAGTTCAGAAACCATATGGAAAATCCAAAAAGGACCTACAGTACATCGAGTGTCCCTGCAAAAAAACATATTGTTTGACAGCTCGTGTGCTTTCAGTAAGTGCACTAATTCTGCTTCTCTATGTGAGTTAGGTCTACAGGACACATTTAGAGTCAGTCTGAATGGATTGTTGTTCATCTAAATGAAGAGAATGTGGTGACGATGTCTGATGCAGTGCTGACTGATGAATCTGTCGACAGATAAAACTTTGTTTAATATGAACCATACTGAGTTTCTAAGTATGCTACCAGCAAAACGATGCAAATCAAAATCCCCTCACTGTCTTCACTGCATCGCTCTAGTGAGAAATGTGTTTTATTGTCACCGAAAAAGACATCATGGCAGATTGTTGATGTCCCTACCCCCAAATCCCTTTTAACCTGTCAGGTTAGTTAACACTGTGCCTAGTCAGAATATTACCAAAACCCATCCATTGTGTGACCATGTATTTTAATAATAAAATTGCAAGATCGAATATATTTTCAATTTTACAGTGGGTAAAAGAATCAGCCCCCTGTAAAATAATCACATTTTGTTGCTTTGCAGCCTGAAATGAAGAGACACAGACAGTTTTTGTTTCATTCAGCTGTACTCAGTTACTCAGTGCAACTTATAACATCCAAGTGAAAGATATAACACCAACATGTCAGAAAAAAATTAATAAATACAAAAACCTAATCACTGAGTTGGAAAAAGGATCACCCCCTTGTTTCAGTTTTTTGTTGAACCACCTTTTGCCTTAATTACAGCCTTTAGTCTGTTGGGATATGTCTCTACTATCTTTGCATATCTTGACGCTGCAATATTTGACCACTCATCTTTGCAGAACTGCTCAAGTTCAGTTAATTTTGATGGTGACCGTTTGTGGACTGCTGTCTTCAAGTCATTCCACAGATTTTCAATGGGGTTTAAGTCTGGGCTCTGACTAGGCCATGCAAGGACATTCACCTTTTTCTCCTTAAACCACTGTGTGGTCAGTTTTGCTGTGTGCTTTGGGTCATTGTCATGTCGAAAGGTAAAACATCTTCCCATTGACAACTTTCTGGCAGAGAGCAGCAGGTTTTCCTCAAGAATTTGACTGTATTTTGCCCCATCCATATTTTCTTCTATCCTGACAAGTGCTTCAGTCCCTGCTGCAGAGAAACAACCCCATAACATAATACTTTACTGAAGGAATGGTGTTATTGAGATGGTGAGCTGTCTTGGATTTTCGCCAGACATATCGCTTGTTGTTGAGGCCATACAATTCCATTTTAATCTCATCTGACCATAACACCTTTTTCCACGTGGCCTTAGAAACTTGAAGTTGCATCTTGGCAAAGCTCAGTCGTGACTGGATGTGGCCTTTCTTGAGGAGTGGCTTTTTTCTCGCAACCCTCCCATACAAGCCACATTTGTGGAGAATTTGTGATATTGCTGTCACATGCACACAATGACAACTGTTTGTCATGAACTCCTGCAATTGCTTCAGAGTTGCTGTAGGCCTCTTGTTAGCCTCTCTGACCAGTTTCCTCCTGGCTCTTTCATCCAGTTTGGAGCGACATCCTGACCCAGGGAGGGTCTGTGTTGTACCAAACACCTTCCACTTCTTAATAATGGACTTCACTGTGCTTCTAGGCACTGATAAAGCCTTTGATATTGTTTTGTATCCATTTCTTGACTTGTGCCTGTCCACAACTGTATCCCGTATATCTTTTGACAATGTCTTGCCACCCATAGTTGATTGTTGTATTCAGTTGCACTACCAAGGACTGATATGCTTCAGGACATGCTTGTTTCATGCTGAGCTAATCAAAATGACCACAGCTTATCCACAGTTGAAAGTCAATTGGCTTTGTGTGCTATTGAGAAGGTGATTAACTACACCTGGTTGGGTTTATAAATCAGTTTTAGGAGGGGGGGTAATTCTTTTTCCAACTCAGTGATTTTGTTTTTTAATTTGTAATTTATTTTTTCTGACAAGTTGGTATTATATATTTCACTTGGATGTTATGAGTTGTACATACAGCTGAATTAAACAAAAACTGTGTCTGTCCATTTTCATTTCAGGCTGCAGAGCAACAAAATGTTATTATTTTACAAGGGGGTGATTATTTTCTATAACGACTATTAGTATATTGTGAAGATAAATGAAAAAAATGCTATTACAATGAGAATTAACAAAATGTTTTAATTTATAGCTCGTTTTATCATAAGGTTGAGCCAGTATATGTCTACTTACCTCGTTCCTTTCTGTTTGCATGTGCACACAGTACTGCAGCGATATTGAGCGAGAGCCTGCTGGCCCGCTCAAATACTGCTCCCCTCTCCAGTTAAACTGGGTCCACTCTGCTCCTCGCTCCACTCACATACTGTGCCTACTGATCAGATAAAAATATGTTATACATGCCACTTTTAGTGCCCAAGTGCTGTCCTTGGCACAAGAACTTCCCTGGGCAGGACACCTTGGAGTTACAAAAACCTATAACTGAGTTTTACAACATTTATTTTGGCCAGGGTTAAAACTGGATGTGGCGTGCTACTGTAAAACGTGTCATACCTGTCAGCTTACAGGAAGACCCAACCAAGTCTTTCTGCCGGCTCCCCTCTACCCAATTCCTAGGATAGGTGATACTTTTGAAAAGGTGATAGTTGATTTTGTGGGCTCTCTGCCTAAAACGGAGGCAGGTTATCATTTTCTGTTAACTATTGTGTGTGGTTACCAGATACCCAGAGGCTATGCCCCTCTGTAATGTGACTGTGAAGGTGGTATTGTCAGCTTTGATTAAGTTCCTTTGTACTTTTGGTCTTCCCAAGGTAATTCAGACAGATCAAGGCACCAATATTATGTCCAACATGTCTGATCAGTTGCTTAAAACCCTAACAATCTCTCATAAGGTGTTGAGTACTTACCGCCCTGAGAGTCAAGGTGCTCTGGGAAGATGGTAGAAGACACACAAATCTATGTTGCACAAATATTGTATGGACACAACATGACCAGGATTAAGGACTTCATTTAATTTACCATTTTTAAAAACACTGCAGGAATCCAATGGCTTCATTCCGGCTGAGATTTTTGGCCATACTGTTAGTGGACCCATGAAAATATGGAAAGATCAACTGTTAAGTGAGAAACTCTCCACAAGTAACATGTTAGACTACATGTACTGCTACCGAGAGGTCTAACAATATTACTGTGTGTGATCAGGTTGTTAATGGGCATTTTACCACACGGATGAAGTGTCACTATGAGAAATTCTGTCCAAAACTGATTATGTAGTTGCAACTACTGACCACAGGCATCAACGTTGGGTATGCCACATTATTATACTAAAAGTCTGTTATGTCAAAGACAAGCCCAGGCCTCTGAGAAGCCCTCTGTCTCTTCTATGGATTACATTGTGGTGGTTCCCAACTCTCTGGATGATGTCGTGGACGATTTGGAGTTGTGCCGTGATCCCCAGCTTAGTGGGCATCTGGGTAATTCGGAAATGCTAGCCACTCTGCCCAAACATCTAGATGAAAGACAGAAAATGTATGTTATGAAAATGGTCAATGATTTTCTGAAACATTATATAGATGTGATAGAGAAATAGGAAATACTGTAGAATACATTAAACTCAAGCCCCTTTTTTCGTTTTGACAGGCCCCTTTCTTTGCCCATACTCGATTCCTATTGGCTGAGTTGACTTAAGCCTCACCCCCTTTCCTGATTTGATATGTGCTAACCTCTTTAACACCCCATTAAGGTTTCCTATTGGTTGAAACAGAATACGCCCCTTTTCAGGGTTTGACAGGTGGTAAACCCCCCCCCCACTTTTATCCTGCCCTTCTGAGCTACCTGTCAAGCTTTTTTTATCTGGCCCAGCCCCTTTGTGACCCCCTACAAATCAACCCCTTTCCTGACTCCCTCCTTGTTTCCTGTCTGTCTTCCCCTGTGAATGTGTCTATTCACACCTGGCAAGGGTGAATGAGGAAGCTGTTTGATCTTTTCAGCTGTCATGGAAGTTATAAAATGGTTACTACTTGTCAAACCCTGAAAATGGGCTTAATCTATCTCAACCAATAAGAAGCTATTATGGGGTGTTAAAAAGGGAGCGTGGTTAGCACCTGTCAAACCGCTTAAATTGACTTAGCCAATAGGAGTTGAGTATGGGTGGGGGAAGGGCAGTCCCATCTGTCAAAATACAGGAAGGGGGAGGGGCTTAAGTTTGATGGATGCTGTATTTTATTTTTCTCTCTGATGTGGGTGATGCTTCCCCAATTAAACAACACCCCTATCTTTGATAAAAAAGTAGGTTACTTACCTACTTGAAATGGGTTTAGCCTAACATAGTTCCAATCTATGGAGTTCCCTGTGCACATTGATAGCCAAGCCTGATGGTACTTTTAGGTTCTCTACTGATTACAGCAAGATAAATGTAGTTACCATGCCTGATTTATTTCCCTTACCATGTGTTGATGACTGCATTGATACAATTGGTTCTGCTACTTATGTAAGCCGGTTTTGCCTAGAGTTTATTGGCAAGTGCCATTAACCCCTTACGATTCAGTGATTTCTGCTTTTGTAACACCTGACAATTTCCTAGGGTACAATGTGATCGAATTTGGAATGTGTAACGAGCCGTTTACATTCCAGCGCCTGATCCATCTGGTCTTAGCTGATGTGTCTGACTGCTGCGCTTATTTGGAGGACTTAGTTGTCCATTCTGCTACGTAGAAAGGCAACCTCCACTCATTAAGGGCTGTATTTGACCAGGTGATTAGATTCTTGTTAACCTTGAACCTTGCTAAGTGTGGCAGGGTTATGATTACCCTAGAATAAAAGGTTGGGCAGGGTCAGGTGCATTTTGTGGAGAGCCCAAAATCACATGAAATACGTTCTGATGGAACTATTTTGTAAAACCGAAATATGTGAAATATGAACGTAGGGTCAATTACGTTCGTAGGGAACTAAATTTAACACTTGAATAACGTTAAATATGAACATATGAAGATCATGACGGAGTATGTAAATAGCGTAGATTTTGCTAAGGTGGAGGACGGGGAGGGTGGATGGGCGTCTGCAACTTGCATGCCAGTGTTCGCAAGTTCAAATCCAGACGGACACTTTGTGTGTGTTTTGTTCTACATTGCTGCGTGATGCAGACAGGCGATTGTCAATTTTTTTGTAATGTCAACCCTAACCTTAACCGTTAGAAACCTCATGCCTAACCTTAACCGTTAGTAACCTCATGCGTAACCTTAACCGTTAGTAACCTCATGCCTAACCTTAAACGTTAGTAACCTCATGCCTAGCCTTAACCGTTAGTAACCTCATGCCTAACCTTAACCGTTAGTAACATCATGCCTAACCTTAACCGTTAGTAACGTCATGCCTAACCTTAACCGTCAGTAACGTCATGCCGAACCTTAACTACTGCTGCAATATTATTTCAATTGCTATGGAATGTGTGGAATGTTCTCGCATTAATCCACTAAAAGAAATGGGCAGGGGCTACATAGTAGAAGTACGAATATAGCCTAATAGCAAAAGGTGCAGCTGAAATGTAAAAAAAACTAAATAGGTTGGCATATAATGTAATTAATGTTTTCAAAATAGTTTCCTGAGAACGTCATTTGGGAGAAATTTGGAGATGTATGGTTGCTTGTGGAAGTAAGTTGCGTACATTTTTGGTGAGCCCTGCAGTACCATTTTATGGACAGATATGGTCAGCGTGCATTTGTCACTGTTAAAGTACTTTTATGTAGTTCCTCTGTCCTTGCTGGTCCAGATTTCAACAAACTTTTAAATTGTAGGTGCCAGTGCACTTCAGTTACAGGAAGATGGGGCGGGTGTTGAAAACCATGTGTGCTACTTCTAAGTCTCAAGCTTGTTATTCCACCATTGAACAAGACACCCTTGATTTGCTTATGTCACTGCAGTTCTTTGAAATATATATCAGCTGTGTTGCCTGTGGTCATACATCCTGACCACAGGCAATAACCACAACTGTTTGCCTAAGGGAATATTTTGGTGATTAAGCACCAGAAGTGGTCAGAAAAATTTGTTTGCTGATGCCCTATCTAGAGTATATGTTGTGCCACATACCATTGTGATTGTGTTTTGGTAAACTGTTTGTTGAGTTACATGTCACTTCCCTTGCTCTATGTTTGGTGTCTCCTTCGCCTGTCTCTCTGATTTCCTCACAGATGTGGTGAGTTGATCTGACGGTTGGTGGGATCCGCCCGAACTCCCTCTGTTTAGTGTTTGAGGAGAGAGGGAGCTGCTGGTTGCTGCCTGTATTTGTGTTGAGTTCTTACCGAATCTGCTGACATTTATATTAGTTATAGTCCTACCTATTTTGTTTTCTCTCAGAAAAGGCCAAAGCAAGATACCCTGGGGTTTATTCTTACCCCTAGAAAACCATTGTTATATACATTAGGTTAGATGCCAGTGGCTTGTCACCCTTTTGCTTATTGTAGCAGACAGGTTTAGTGTGTCAGGGAGGTAAGAGCTCTATGGAAGTTCACTGCCTTTATATACACTCAACAGCCACTTCATTAGGTACACCTGTTCAACTGCTCATTAACGCAACTATCTGATCTACTGAAGTTCAAACCAATCGTCAGAACAGGGAAGAAAGGTAATTTAATTTCCTTTGATTTAAATTGTTTAAGCCAAACGGGATGGATTGAATAGTTCAGAAAGAGCTGATCTCCTGGGATTTTCCCACATAACCATCTCTACTGTCTACATAGAATGGTCTGAAAAAGAGAAAATATCCAGTGAGCAGCAGTTCTCTGGACAAAAATGCCTTGTTGATGGCAGAGGTCAGATGGGAATGGCCAAAATGGTTTAAGCTGATAGAAAGTGTATGCAGAAGAGCGTCTCTGAGAGCACAACATGCAAACCATGACGCAGATGGGCTACAGCAGCAGAAGACCACACTGGATGCCACTCCTGTCAGTTTAGAACAGGAAACTGAGGATAAAATTTGCACCCGCCTACCAGATTTAAGATTGGAAAAACGTTGCCTGGTCTGATGAGTCTCAATTTCTGCTGCGACATTGAGATCGTAGGGTCAGAATTTGACATAAACAACATGAAAAGACAGATTCATCCTGCTTTGTATCAACAGTTCAGGCTGGTGTTGGTGGTTTAATAGTGTGGGGGATAAATTCTTGGCACACTTTGGGCCCCTTAGTACCAACTGAGCATCATTTAAACACCACAGTCTACCTGAGTATTGTTGCTGACCATGTCCATCCCTTTATGACCACACTGTACCCATCTTCTAATGGCTACTTCCACCATAATAATGTGCCATGTCACAAAGCTCACATCAGTTCAAATAGTTTTCTTTAACATGACAATGAGTTCACTGTACTCAAATGGCCTCCACATTCACCAGATCTCAATCCAATCGAGCAGTTTTGTGATGAGGTGGAATTAGAGATTTGCATCATGGATGTTCAGCCCACAAATCTGCAGCAGCTGGAGGATGCAATGTCAATATTGACCAAAATCTCTGAATGTGTCCAGCACCTTGTTGAATCTATGCCACAAAGTATTAAGGCAGTTCTAAAGACAAAGATGGTCCAACCCAGATATATCAAGGTGTCTAATCAAGTGGCCAGTAAGTGTATATTGTTTATTTGATTTGGCACCCTCGCTAGGTCCTTCTCCTACATGTTTTGTGTATAATGTGACTTATTAATTGGGTAATTGTTACTTGTGTGTTGAGATAATTGTGGAGATTATATATTACTTTTAGAATAATTGAATACATGGTCCGCAAGGTTTATTTCTGTCTTGTGATTTATATCACCTCATTCCTTACAGCCAGTGTGTGAGTACGGGTAGTTGCTTTCCCTCCAGTAACGAGGGGAGGGAATGTAACAAGCTTGTGCCTGAGAGTCGAAATCCTTGGCAAAGTCAATGAAGACTGCTGCACAGTAATGTCTTTTGTCAATGATGGTTATGATATTTTTTAGGAAGTTGAGGGTGGCAGAGCTGCAACCATGACCAGCTCGGAAACCAGATTGCATAGCGGAAAGGGTATGATGGGATTAGAAATCGTTGATAATCTGTTTATTTACCTGGCTTTCGAAAACTTTAGAAAGGCAGAGCAGGATGGATATAGGTAGCAGTTTGAGCCTAGATTGACTTACCCTTTTGAAAGAGGGATGCTAACAGTGGCTTTCCAAGCTCTAGTGAGTTCTGTTGATGCGAATGAGAGGTTAAACATGCTAGTTATAGGGGTTGCAATAATAGCTGTGGTCAATTTTAGAAAGAGTCCAGCTTATCTAGCCACCATTCCCTTATATTTTTACTTGCAAACTATGCTTTTGTCAATTTCTTTAGCAAATTCCCTCAAAACGTCATTGGTGTCTTAGACTGTAATGAAGCTGTATAGACTTAATTGGTAAAGTACACACTACAAAATCATACTTTTCTTAGCAGGATCAGAAAGGAGTCCCATGTTCAGGCAGACAGGAAGACAAGTCATAGACCTGATGTTACATTTTCATAGCAAACCTTTCCGTGAATAGATGATAAGTTCCAGTATTTATATTAAATGGTAAAGCAATTCATTCTACAGTCTGGTGTCTGAATATATGTATGTAATGTTATTTCCATTATTCAAACATGGATATTATTCTTTAGAAAGCATCTTATATTCATGGCTTGTGTTCATTGCACTTGTTATGTTATGGTGGGGTCACATGGCTCAGTGGTTAAGGACTCAGTAGTTTGCCAGTTCGATTCCAGAATGAGACAAATTAAATAGTATCCTTGAGAAATGGACTTCATCACACTGAAGAAGAGCATCTGCTAAATGACTTAAATGTCAAATGTGAAAGAATGTTACAATATGAAATGCGGTCAAAAGGTCAGTGGACAATACAGGGGATGGATGAAGGACACTTTAATTATCTCATTGGAACACAGTCAATAAATGTGATCTAGCGTATATATTCATCAAATCCTGTTATTTATTGGATCACAATCACAATTTTTTCACTCATGATACATTTTGATATATTTGTTTAATCGCTATATAACATTTAAAAACTGCCCTTTTTAGGTTGAAATGTGATTGCTAACTGTTAGCATAGTCATTTTTATCAGTAGGTTAATTAACTGGAATGTAGAAGATGACATGAAATCCACTCAGTGCCCAGTTTATTATGTACATCCATCTAGTATTGATGTGCCTCATTGCCTCAACGTCGGCCTGAATTGTTCTGGGCATGGATTTTACAAAGAGTCAGAAACCTTCCAAAGGGTTGTTGGTTCAGGCTGATTCAATGGAATCCCACAGTTTCTGCAAATTGGCTAGTGGTACTTTTCTGTTGCACAAAGTTTATTTCACCTAATCCCAACGATGCTGTTTATTACAAGGTACTTAGGTAAACATAACCAGTGTTCATTTGGTTGGTAATTGTATACATAAGCTGCTTTTTCTTGTTTAGCTGATATGAACCTGGTGTGGTTGGTTACCGCCGATTTATGATAAGGACATATGCATTCCGAGATGACATTTTGGACCACCACACTGTTGTACTGCACAGGTCTTTTTCTTGATATTCCCCATGTGTTGGTTGGTTGATTGTCGATATTCTCCTTTGACATTGCTCGTGCTAATTTTCTTTTTGGCCATAAGACTGATGCTGACTAGATGCACTATATGGCCACAAGTATGTGGATACTTGACCATCACACCCATATGAACTTGTTGGACATCCCATTCCAAGTGTCCACATAGCTTTGGCAATATACTATACATTTTCTTAGTCACACCATTCTCTATGACGGTGGTTCTCAAACTTAGATGTGGGGACCCCTGGCCGTTTCATAGTTTTGTTGTTGCCCTGAACTAGTTCACCTGGTTCACGCAGGTAAGGGCTAGATGATTAGTTGACGAGTTGATTCAGGTGTGCTAGCTCAGGGATACATCTAATATATGGCATGGTCGGGGGTCCCTCGAGAGGATTGAGAACCACTGATCTATTAAACCCTAGACAGTGTTGTGTGTGAAATCTCCAGAGAGATTCTAGAACAAATCAGGGCAGTTAATATTTTCCTTGACTTTCCTATTATTTTTGTTTCCAAAGTAGTTTCCTTGGACTTTATCAAATTTGGTAGGCATTGGTGATATCTGCAACAAAATTAACATGGTGCTTTTCTAGTTGTTCTGTTGTTCTAAAACTGTCTAGAAGGGCCACTAACTTTAACTGTTTAACTTTAACTGTAAAATGCAGGAAGTGTGCATTACATAGCATATCAAAATAAATATTGTGATACCCTAGAATCACCTTCTGGTTGAACCCCCAGCACTTCTTAAATCAATGTTAAGCCCTTAATTCCATTTAGACAAAAACATAATGATTTGTGTCTTAGTTCAAGCAGACTGCATTTATATATTGCTGTGACTTAGTTGAAGATCAGATCAAATTTTCTGACCAATGCATGCAGAAATTAAGGCAATTCCAAAGAGTTCACATAACAGTACTTGTTCTTGCAACTGTGCGGTGTATATTATATTTGATGGCATAAATATGGAGCAAGATTGATTTGAAGTTTCATGAGAGAAACACAAGTGATGCAACATACAGAAATATAACCTTTCATTCTACAGATCATTTAGTGAAGGATGACAGGGGGTGAAGAGGGCAAAAAGTATAACGTACTGTATGTAATGATAAGGCAAAGCCAGAACGCCGAATTGGACTGAGGTCTAACATGTGACTCGCCGGCTATATTTGGGCATATCTTCACCAAAGTCTTTTTTTACATTTGGAAAGCAATCACGGTTAAAATGTTGACCAACTTTGAATTGCAGAACTGAGAAATTGGCCCTCAACGATTAGACGAACCTTCACGCCATCAGAGTTTGACTTTCCTCACGCCTATTCAAGATCATTCACAACCTCCTAAGCCCTAGCCCCACCCATCTTTGAAAGAGAATCATTATTATAATCAGTCTCCAGCAACTCCTTGTGTGCCGATCGGGTGCCTGTAAGTTCAATCACATAGTTGGTGAGCATAATCATAAAGTCTTTTGTGTTGGATGAGCAGTGCAAAACAGAATTGTGCACGTGTGCACCCCTCACCATCCTGCATCTGTCCAAGGATTTGCAGAGCTGCCGACAAGGCAGGGTCAATAGGAATTGGGAGGGGTGAAAAATGTGGAAAAGCGACATGGCAGCAGAGATAATCTGATTTATCTAACCCAAATCCAAGCAGCACAATGCCAATGTGCCCTGCCTCATGCAGGAGGTCTGGGGAAATTCAGAGACCCAATAGTCAAGCTTGAAACAATAAATCATGAACTTAGTTCAAAATTGATTTGTTTGGTAAGGTAGCCAACATGAATATGACATCAGGAAATAGCACTTACCTCTATGAATGAGTTAAGGCATCATGGCACACTGAAACTCCTAGCAAGAGTTACTCTTCATCTAATTTAGAATCAAATAATTGCAGAATTATTCCAAAAAAGTATTCCACAGAACCTTCTCCATATGATTTCTTTAGCTACCTTGGTTGTTGAACAGCTGTTCGCCTTAAACAACAGGACACGCTGCACATCGATCCCATGCACTATGTATTAAATTATTACTCCATCTACTTGTTATGTTTGCCAATACTGGACAATCGTCTGATTCTAAAAGTTGGTCGAATTCATCTGTCACATCACAGTTTGTCAGTTTCTTCACCATACATTTTTGAGTTTGCATGGCAGTTTTGCATTTTATTTCAGCTGTTTGCCCCACATTCGCCTGGCAAATGTACAGTACATACATAAACAAAGGGAAAAGTTTCAAGTTTCATGACAGACAGGACAACAACCAATCAGGGGGATTTCTGTATGCACTGTTTTCTATTATTATAACAGATGTTTATGTAAATTATTTACCGTTTCAACAGCACACAGACAGCTTTTTTATTCATATAAAATGAAAGTTTACATGTTGATTACTTGTAACATCTCAATATTGACCAAAATAAATAGTATTTTTTTTTCATTTCCTGAACATTACACATCTCCCTCGAACACCCACAGTTTTCTTCATTAACCCATACTGGCCAGTGTAAATTAATTGGAATAGGATTAGGCAATGTAAACAAAACAAATTATGGATTACAGTTTATCCTGTCCCATAGACTTCTTTCTAGATTAAAAACCATATTAAATAAAAAAAATATATCATCTGGGCATCCAAGATGGCTTAGGGTGCAAGACGTTTTTCGTCCCGTCCAGTTTGATGTTTTTGTCTTTATTCACTCGTATATTACGTTTATTTTTTAATAAACTACACACTCAATGCTAGACCAACTGGTATCATCTCATATATAATTCACTACTAAAACCTGTACCTAAACTTTCTTCTCAAATGGCTTTACCCACCCGTAACCTGCGCTCAAACAGGTACATCTCCCTAGTCACGCCAAAAGCCCATACCTCCTTAGCCGTAACTCCTTCCAGTTCACAGCAGCTACCGATTGGAACAAACTACAAAGATCTCTGAAAACTGTGAACACATTCTCCCTTACCTCCTTTAAATCACGACTGTCAGAGCTTCTATCCGATCACTGCACATCTTGACCCTCCCCCCTCAGATATACACTACCTCTGCCCATTTTTGACCCAGTGTCTTAGTTATGCCCCATGGTGTATTTGCATGCACTCATCTGTGCAGTATTTTATTTATGTAATTTGCACAATATCCCTTTGCACAGCTACACCAATTTACATACCAATTAATCTACCTCTCTAATTCAGACATCTTTTGCACTAACTATACAAATATTCCCATTGTTTACACTGAATATTTGCACTCTGTATTTTATTTTTATTTTTTTTATTTTTGTTGTGTAATTCATGTGTAACTCTTGCACCTTTGCACTTTTATCTTGGCCCGATCGCTGTTTCCTATGAGAAACAGTCCTCAATGTGTCCACCTGGTTAAGTTTAAAATTAAGTTTATTTTACATTTTTAATGGCCGATTATGGTAAAGTTTCAGGCTATGGTGCCGGCAATGGGGGGTTCGAGCTGTGCCTTTCCTCTGTCTCCTTATCAGCCTGCTAATTTTTTTTTTTGTCAAATGAAAACTTTTGTGGCACAGTCACGTATGAAACACTTTTTCTTGACTATAACACAAACATTGTATGCGACTTTAGCACAAATTTTTATTGGTTTATTACAAGGAGAAAAGTTTGTAGGGTGGTAGGTCGGGGATGGTGGTCAGGCGTATAAATCGCCGATTGTCATCCTTGTGTGTGAGTTCAAATTTAGTTGGAGACTTTGTGTTTTTTGTTCTCCATTTTAGCGTAACGTAGAGATGTTGCACATGTGTTTTTGTAGACAGGCAATTGTCTATTTATTTTTCTTTGTAATGTAGCCTTACCTTAACCAAAGCCTAACCTTACCTAAAACCTAACCTTAACCCCAGTGTTGCCTAACCTTAACTGTTGTTGCCTAACCTTAACTGTTACCACAGGCCTCCATTACATGTTTCGTGGTATAGTCATGAGAAAAGGGCTTAGTATGTGTCAGTGTCATGAAGATTTGATACATTTCTTTGACTATAACACAAAAACGGGTTGCTCCTTACATATACCACCATTCCATCTACTTTCTACTGTCCTGTAACTAAATATAAAAAATCCCCCCCCCAAAAAAAACTGTTACAGGCTGTGGTTTGAAATATATATTTTTTTACTTTATAAATCCACAACACGCCTGAACGCCCTTTGCCCACACAAGTTTATTTTCAAGATTTCAACAAGCAGGTACTTTCTATTCTGTCATGGATTAACCCTTAAAGGTCTAAGGGGTCTTAGGTCCGCTTGGCACACAGTTGACTTTTTGGCCTCTAGAAAGGTCATACTTTGACCTACAGTGAAGTACCTTATGGTTTTGGATTCAGAAGATCCATGGCTACAACATGGATGAATAAAATCCAACATCCTGGGTCATGGAATTTTATCTTTTATTCAATATTTATCCCAAAAATCTAAAGAACGTATTAATTAATTGTTAATAATTAATTTATTGCTTATTGTCAAGCCCCCAGGGGTCCTGGACCAGTGTGCAATGTTTGGGGGCCATACAATCAAGTCAACATCAAAATGCTACACTCATTTCTAACTAGATTTCTATACGTTTTTAAAACCCAGCTAAATTACAACTCCAAAAATGTTTTTTTATGCAGGATGATGTCCTATGTTATTGAAAAATGTGTTATTTTGTCATTTTCACTTCCTACTTCCTGTCTGTGATATTTTTAGTCAAAAAGATAGACCATCGTCAGCTTTGAGGCGGGATATCTCCGGCTGTGAGTAACACACAGAGATGTTTTTTGTGTTTAAGTCTCCCCTTTCCAAAGGTACCAAGCTTCAGTTGCTAGCATGTACGGTCCGTGAGATAATGGCGTTTGACGCTCTAGAGCGTCAATCGACCTAGGAGGGTTAAAGGGTTTAGTGGAGAGAGGAAGACCAAAGCAGGTATATGGTTGTTATGTTGACTGTTTAATCTGACAATGTTCCAGGAGATGTTCATACATGACAGGAAGTTGCAGGTGACACGGAACTGTGAGTAGTACAACGGTAATATCTCTATCTATAAACTCACGCTCTAACGCGGCGTGGATGCGGATGATAGACATACACAGCTTACGCAAAATATCTCAAACAGAATGCACTCTTTTCACAACTTGCATGTAGTGGAACCTTCCTAAACCGACAGAAATCTACATCAGCAGATATTCGATGACTCACGCCACCCTCTGTTCTACTGAGCATAAAATAGGAAAGAAAGGAGACCGGCTGGAAGCGATCACTAATTAGACTCAACCGGTCTCTCAATCAACCCCAAAAGTGAATCAGTAGAACGGGGGTGGCGCACTCTAAACGACAATCCCCAATAAAACAGAATCTAAACCCAACAAATAATATGAATACATAAACACAAAATATAATGTGGACTCCACTTTCAATCCACATGTCCATGTGACATATTCAAAGGAAATACTATTAATTCTTTCTGGATTTTTTTTTGGAGTTTATTGTTATTTCTAACGGATTTCAGAGGAATTCTACATCATAATAACTGCCAAGATTCACACACAATCCATGAGCTCATTGCTCTGACCAACAGCTGTTTTTTTATTACACAGAGAAATATAGATCAAGCAGCAGGCAGCATCATAATGACATATTTAGAACAGATAATTGGGCTCAAGGTACATCACTGAATGGAGTTCATTGATTATTGATTTGAATTTCCAGGTAAAACTCAACAGCAAGTTCAGAAAGAGGTGAAACTATAACATGGGTTTAAAGTGCAGACTGAGCCTGTCAACTTTATTGTGAGGGTATGTTCATACATTTCGGATGAACAATTTGGAAATATAGCATGTTTGTACAGTACATATTGTACATATCTCTCATTTCCCTATTAAGCAGATTTGTTATTTTGCATCATTAGAGCATGCACAAGAGAGACATGCTGCCAATGTCTATTCTTGATTCTAGGCTTTGCATTTGGAATCTGTTTCTGATGTCTGTCAACGTGTGGGGAAAATCAATGTAAATGCATGTCAAAATGAATATCAGAATAGATGCATCAGAGACATACACAAAACATTAGGTGTACACCTTGGTTAGTATTGATAAATGACCTGGTAGAACAAAAAGAGATCATGTTTTGGTTGAGCAAAGAATATTTTTAATTATGAAAAATAAAACCCAAATAAAAAAGTCCTAACAGATCAGGAACACTTTTAATGAATTAGTTATAATTACAGAAGAGTACAACTTTAGATCGTACAGTTCTGGGAGCTTTTCTTATCAGTTTTGTGTAGGGACAATGCCAGGAAAATCAAATAAGCTGAAGATACACCCAGATAACAGTATTATCTCATCTCATCTTTAACCACTTATCCGGAGTCGGGTCATGGGGGCAGCAGCTCTAGCAGGGGACCCCAAACTTCCCTTTCCCTGGCCACATTAACCAGCTCTGACTGGGAGATCCCGAGGCATTCCCAGGCCAGTGTGGAGATAAAATCTCCACCTAGTCTTTGGTCTTCCCCGAGGCCTCCACCCAGCTGGACGTGCCTGGAACACCTTCCTAGGGAGGTGCAAAGGGGGCATCCTTATGAGAAGCCTGAACCACCTCAACTGGCTCCTTTCTACGTGAAGGAGCAGTAGCTCTATTCCGAGTTCCTATCGGATGACTGCGCTTCTCACCCTATCCCTAAGGAGGACGCCAGCCAGCTTTCGTCCATTTGTACACTCAATCTTGTTCGTTCGGTCATGACCCAGCCTTCATGACCATAGGTCAGGGTAGGAACAAAGATTGACCGGTAGATCGAGAGCTTTGCCTTCTGGCTCAGCTCTCTTTTCATCACAATGTTGCGGTGAAGCGAATGCAACACCGCCCCCGCTGCTCCGATTCTCAGAAGACCCCGGGGTAAGGACTCATTCCCTACCTGGAGAACGCAACCCACCTGTGTCCTGCTGAGAGTCATGCCCTCAGATTTAAAGGTGCAAATCCTCATCCCAGCAACTTCACACAAGTCTGCCAACTGATCCAGTGAGTGCTGAAGGTCATTGACCGATGTTGCCATCAGGACCACGTCATCTGCAAAAAGCAGTGATGAGATCCTCAGCCCACTGAACTGTAACTCCACCTCACTATGACTATGCCTCGATATTCTGTCCATGAATATCACAAACAGGAATGGTGACAAAGTGCAGCCCTGGTGGAGAACAACCCCCACTGGGAACGAATCTGACTTACTACTAAGAACCCAGACGCAGCTCTCGCTTTGAGCGTACAGAGATTGCATGGCCCTGAGCAGAGACCCACTCACCCATACTCCTGTAGCACCTCCCACATTACCTCCTGGGGTACCCCTTGAGGCACCTAGGGTTACCACCCATTGAGGCACCTAAGACCTTGAGACCACTGCCTACTGCCGCAGCTTCAGCAATGGAAGTTTCGAACATTGCCCACTCGGGATCAAAGCCCCCAACCTCCACAGGGATGCCAGAAAAGCTCAGCCGGAGGCGTGTGTTGAAGATCTCTTGGACAGGGGCCTCCTCCAGACATTCCCAGTTCATTCGCCCTACACGTTTGGGCTTACCAGGTCTGTCCAGAGTCTTCCTCCACCCTCTGATCCAACTCACCACCAGATGGTGATCAGTTGACAGCTCTGCCCCTCTCTTCACCCGAGTGTTTAAAACATACAGCCTCAGATCAAATGACATAATCACAAAATTGACCTTTGGCCTAGTGTGCTCGGGTACCATGTACACTTATGCGCATCCTTATGTTTGAACATAGTGTTCGTTATAGACAATCCATGAGTAACACAGAAGTCCAACAACAAACAACCAATCGGGTTTAGATCAGGGAGGCCGTTCCTCCCAATCACACCTCTCCAGGTGTCCCCATCATCGCCCACATGGGCGTTGAAGTCTCCCAGCATGAACAATGGAGTCCAGTACTGGAGCCCCATGCAGGAATTCATTCAGGGTCTCCAAGAAGGCAGAATACTCCAATTCACAACTGCTATTACCTCAAATCCTGTGCAGGTAATCCCTACCATCATTTCTGAATGCTTTAATCATAAACCTACAGTTACATTAGATTTTTCTAGATGTGTAAGGCATGATAAAGTTATAACTATTCACACGTTTGCCAATGGAAGTGTGTGTAGCCTGCCTAGTCTGCCTCCCTTGCAAACACTATATTGCCCCTCAGATTTTAAACAAGCCAAGGGCTTGGGTTAATGCACATTAATGTTCAAAGCATCATCCCCAAACTTGACATGCTAGACTTGTGTGAAAAGGGTTCAAACCATGACATTTTAGTGAGTACTGAAACGTGGCTATAGACCTCTGACGGGGATGACACTATTGCAATTAATGATTATAATGTTTTCAGATTAAAAAAGCAAAGGGGTGTCTGCAATTATGCTCAGAAGAATCGTAAGGCCATACTGTCTCTCAGTATTTCAGTTCCTAACTGTACGTACACACCGCCACAAACTGTGGTGGTGTGTACGTACAGTAAGTAATTTGAGCTTCTTGTTATTAATATAGTTCTATCTTGTGATGTGTATATATCTATTGTTAGGGTTTTCACCCTCCATCTGCTACACAGGAAAAAGTCACTGCTATGTTTGAGTCACTTCTCTTTTTTGACCAATGAAATTGTGATACTTCAAGATTTCAATTTTAATTGGTAATCTTCTTCTTCAGCATTTTTTAGATCAGCTTGTATTGATATGAACTTGACACAATTGATCATGGAACCTACTCACTTTAATTTAAAAGACCCTTTAAGGTAAACTCTAATACATTTAGTCCTTAGGGATAAGTAAGCATTAACACATGACAGACTGTGCGTTGCCAGGGAATAACCGCACACAGGGGTGGACTGGGACCAAAAATCGGCCCTGGCATTTTGGCCCAGACCGGCCCACCACAACATCACAAATACCACCTGTCCTTGCGCTCCCCTGAATATGTATACCAAATCCTACCCCTTAAAACTACTAACGCCATGTAGAGAGTATGCAAGAATCAGTGGGAATTTACACTATCATCGGATCATCCTTTCTCATG
>JACXGM010003389.1:0-42045 GCA_016801145.1 Umbra pygmaea
TAATCAATGAGCAAAGTGTTCCGACAATTTTTCTTACCTGCTTTTTGGCTGTGGGTGTTATTGAGCTTGTAGAAGTTTAGCCCTTGCGTTCTTAGAATAGAACGAGACACGACATGGGAGATTAATCATCGGTGAACTTGCACTGTAGGCCTATTCTACTTTCTTATTGCACACAAAAATGCTGGTAGGCTACCATAGGTTGATTTAAACTTTTTGTTACCTTTAGTGAACTTGACTAGTTCAAAGTGTGGTCGATTTTTTTCGGATGTAGGTAACAATATTTAACAATTTATATATTTTCATATTTAATTAAAATATATATTTTTTTAAGTCATCCTCCCCCAGCTAGCATAGAGCTGGCGGTCCACAGGCGGACCAGCAGAGGCAGAGCTGGTGGTCCGCCAGGCGGTTTGCTCATCGTTTAACCAGCGGTCCACTGCCGGCCAAGAGGTCCACCGGCAGGTGAACAGCGTTTTAGATCTTGAAAAAAAGTCTAGAGTAAAAAAAGACAAGCTTTTTTCTTTAATATATATTTTAGAACTGAATTCAATTTGGAATTTTAAAATAAACTTCACTGTGTTTGTATTGTATTTGAATGTTGTTGTAACCAAATTTGTAAATAGTTAAAAAGATTTTTCATTAGTTAGATATGTAGAACATAAGCCTAGCCTAGGATATAGCCCGTATACTCAGCCGATGGACTAACTGGAGCAACAGTATGAGTGCGTAGGATTCCCAGAGGACCTCTGTCTAAAACTCTGCTCACCCGCCGGAAGACCGCTCATTCGCCAACACTCCCGCTGGCGGACCACCCGTTAAACGATGAGCAAAAAGCTAGTGGACCGTCAGCTGTAACCGCTGGTGGTCCGCCAGCTCCATGTTTGCTGGGCCCGATCTGCGGTTGATATAACCGCGCATCTCTACTGCACAATGTGCCCCCTTAAAAATAATAGGTGCATGACGCCCCTGGCAAAGCACTTTGAGCTGCATTCCTTGTATGAAAGGTGCTATATAAATAAAAGTTTATTATTATTAATAATATTGATAGGTGCATCATCGTGTCCATTCTTCAGTCTCTCTCGTGTTACCAAGAACAACAAACCCTCCTTCGGTGGTCCGAGCTGCTTGATCTGCACCGATGCTGGCCACTCTGTTTGTTGCGCCGGGAGTCGCTCCTTAGGGGGAAGGTCTGTAATGATGAGTCTTTATGAACGCATCCCTCTAGCCCACAATCCAATCGCCTATATTCAGATCACTTGTTTCTTGTTACCCTCTGTATATATATCTGTCCTTCTTGTTTTCCTCATTGCGAGGTATTGTTTGTTTGTTTGGTTTCTGAGTTACTGAGCGCTATTTTTCCTGATCTGCAATTGGAGTGATCCTGACCTGCTTCGCCTTGTTTTTGGATTCTGCCCTTTTGTACCTTTGCCTGTGCTGTACCGTGTTACTGAACCCTGTCTGCCTTTAACCATTCCTGGATACTGGTATTGTACGAATGAACCTGTCCTGTGTCCGGAACCCTGCCTGCCTTCTGACCATTCCTGGATACTGGTATTGTACGAATGAACCTGTCCTGTGTCCGGAACCCTGCCTGCCTTCTGACCATTCCTGGATACTGGTATTGTACGAATGAACCTGTCCTGTGTCCGGAACCCTGCCTGCCTTCTGACCATTCCTGGATACTGGTATTGTACAAATGAACCTGTCCTGTGTACGGAACCATGCCTGCC
Source organism: Umbra pygmaea (assembly GCA_016801145.1). NCBI lineage: Eukaryota > Metazoa > Chordata > Actinopteri > Esociformes > Umbridae > Umbra > Umbra pygmaea. The sequence continues at coordinate 1,731 of JACXGM010003389.1, forward strand.
TTCTGACCGTTCTTGGATACTGGTATTGTACAAATGAACCTGTCCTGTGTACGGAACCATGCCTGCCTTCTGACCGTTCTTGGATACTGGTATTGTACCTTTGGAACTGTATTGTGTACCTAAACCTGCCTGACCTCCATTTTTTCCTGGATTGTGATTTTGCTGTCTGAATATCCCTGTGTACCGAACCAGGCTAACTTGAAGTTTATAGGTGAACTTCTTTTCATTCAATTATATTGTGAATTTTACTCTGAGTCAGATTAATTATACCTTTGTTTGACAGTTAGTTGACAGTTGCTTAACAGGTTTTGTCATTCCCTGACAAAGATAGGTAGGGCTAAATGGTCTTGAATGGGTGTGAACAAAGGGGACATCTGTGGGTGTGAAATCTTTGGCAAAACTTTGAGAGAAGGTTTCTCAGTTTTGCAATTCCAAGGATGTCAACATTTGAAGCATCATAGCTTTCCAAACGTTCCTTCTATTTCAGTGTGTGATATACGATTTTAAAGCTCTGAATCTATAATTTCATATAATGTAAAAAACAGACTTTCTCACCATGAGCTTATATCCATGGTGGGTCACATCATTCCTGAAAGGCTTTAATTACAGGTTTCAAAGTGTTAGCACGAACTGATGAATTGTCTCACTGAATGTACTTTACGTCATGGTTCTCAGCTAATAATAGGAAATGGTGTTGGAAAACTAAGGTATATAATTCATTTTTCCTCTATACACATAATTATTGTTACTAATGCTGAGTTCCATAACTACTGCGCAGATTTCTTCTTCCGGGACCTCTGTATTTACAAATTAAGCACTGGTCACATGCCCTGTTTCATAGCTCCAAGCAAGAGGACACTAAAATGCCTATGGGTGAAGGTCGTGTATCCTTTATTTTAATTTAAATTTTGTAGAACTCTAGCAACAACACACCAAGCCTGCTATTGAGATCCCATTAACTTGTTTGGAGCTCCGGGCAAGAGTCTGGATGACTGGTTCTACAGCATTTACTTCAAGCTAAGACAATTAGTAAAAAAGAAGACTCTTTATTAAACCCCAAGCACCCTCTCCTTAAAATGTAATATTTCTTAAATCAGCATTTAAACAATTTTCAAGAGATTAGAGAACAAGTTGAAAGGGATCGTATCTACATAGGTAATTTACAGATCCTTGAAATCCTTGTAATCTATGAAAAACAAGATACTGATTTTACCGACTGGAAATAAGATCTCTGATTTTAGGTTTCTTGTTTCTTGGGCCCTTGTTAAGGTCAACAGCAACATGAACTTTACACATAAGAATATTTGGGGCCAAAATTGGGTTTCTACTGCCAGGAGGCAGAAATGAATACATAACTGTGCAACTTCGAGAAAGAAACTTACCCCAAGCACACAAATTCTAAAGTGGCTAATTAGAAGCTAATTTGTGTACCCTAAATTCAAGTGTTACCAATCACTTTCATGCCTCTTTATTTGTATATTTAATATTTCAGTTCATACTAATAGCCCTGCCCCTTTCTCTCCACCTCTAAAATTGTGACCAATCATGTGATTTGAAATGGATATAAAAGGATAAACACACCATCCAACCAAACAAAAATATTCTGGTAATAACTGTTGATCTGTTTGGATTTTTGCTGGTTCCTGTTGTGGTGAGTTAAACTATTTATTTCTTTATCTGTTTCTGTTCCTCAGTCTCTCTGATCGTTTGTGTGTCTCTTTCCCTCCTCTCTGTTATGGATTATTATTTCTTAGTTAACTCCAGTAATGTATTATCATGGACTTGCTTGAATATAATATTTCATTTGTTTTAGAATGTGTTTTTTAAATATATTTTCAGACATCTCATGCTTTCTTCAATAAGGACAGAAAAGAATGACAAAGGAGATGCAAGAAAGGGTGTTGCAAATTGGCTTATAGAGTGTGAATAACACAAATTACAGTTTAGTCATCAGGGCATGACAGCAATATGTAAACACATTTTACCACTAAAATGACTGCCCTGTATTTAAGTTAATTAACCTGCTTAATAATTTTCTCAATTTTGGATTTATCCTCTTTTTCTGTTAAAAATAGAAATAAAGCAGTTCTCCTCTTTGTCTAACCGGGAAGCAGGCACAATGCGCAAGCTCACTTTAGTTACAGGTAAAACACATTTTCATAATATTCACAGGTGTTCTTTTTGTGTACTGTGTATCTGCTCTATTCTCACTTTAAATCTGTACTCTTAAAGGTCTGCTCTTTTCTCTGTGTCTCTTGGGTGAGTTTTAAAATCATGATGACATTTACCACATACTGTAAATTCATATGCAAATGTCAATGCAGCAGTGTGCAATTCTGTACAGAAACATTATTTAATCATGTATTTTTTTCATCCAGTACCTACCAATACTCTTGCTGCCAGCGATAGTTTCTGTGCAGGCATGGCCAATGGGCAGTATGCTAAAGTAGATGCTCCTCAAACCTACTATAACTGTGCTAATGGCGTCACCTATATCCAGAACTGTCCCTCTGCTTTAGTCTTTGACGTCAGCTGCACCTGCTGCAACTATCCCAAGGTCCCAGGTAAACCTCTTCAATGATGTCCAATACTGTACTATTTTCAAAGGTCAATGCAGTAGTGTGTAATTCTGTACATAACTTTAATTATATATTTTTTAATCCAGCTGCACCTCCCCTGCTACCTACAACCATCCCATCGCAAGTAATACCACCCACAATCAATGCTACTGTGGGTGAGAGTAGTTTCTGTTCAGGCATGGCTGATGGGCTGTATGCTACAACAGGTGCTCCTCAATCCTACTATAGCTGTGATAATGGCCTCACCTGGATCCAGAACTGTCCCTCTGGTTTTGTCTTTGATGACTCCTTCAAGTGCTGCGGCTCGTCCTAGAACTGCTTCAAGTCACGTCTGTTCACTATCTGTCTACAGCTGAGGGAATATTTTCAAATGTTTAAGGCCTAAAACTTTATAAAGTATTTCCGCTAAACACCTTTTTATGTTGAGTAGGTCATGTGGACCTTTGGTTTTCCATAGTCTGTTTCCTTTGTTTTTATATTTAATAATTTAAATATTCTGCCTTAACTTCTTTATTGTCATTGTGTGCTGTATTTTAATTTACATTTGTTTATATAAGTAAATGTATTAAAAAAATGTTCAACCCAACTCAGAGTGACTGTCTTGGGTAAAAAGCTATGTGAACATGTTGTAAATGATTCAAAACAGTAATGGAAAATAACAGGTACGACATCTCAGACACATCAGTATCGCTACTGTGACTAAAAGAATGGACCATATTTACTAGAGCCTAATGGAACACCTCTGCCAGGCAGTATTTTGTCTATTTATTAAATAAATAAATAAATAAATATGGTTATGAAATTATGGAAAGCCATTTAAGTAAGTCAATATTAAATAAATAAACAAATAAATATGGCTATGAAATTATGGAAAGCCACTTAAGTCAATATTAAATAAATAAATATGGCTATGAAATTATGGAAAGCCATTTAAGTCAATATTAAATAAATAAATAAATACATAAATAAATAAATATGGCTATGAAATAAGTCCTGAAATAAAAATGACACAATAAATATATAGCTATTCAAATATAAATATATAAATGCAGTCCAAAAAAATTAATTAATTGTTTTTCTTTCACAATTTCACAAACCTTTTATTTATTTCAGGGGACTTAAATTTCATAATGGCACATTGCATAATATCCATTTGTTATATTCAAATGAATGGGGCGTGGTTATCTCACAGATTCAAACCAAATGAACAGCAAAGACTATTGAAATCTTGAGCGGATAAGTGATCTTCAAAATATATGTATAGATATCAAAGTTTTAATTAGTTTGAGACTGATTGAGCACTGTTTTTGAGTGGAAAATGTCATAGAACCTTCAAGCACAGGTGCGGGACGTCTGCCTATGGAAATTGCAAGTGATATGCTCGCTACCTTTGTGTTGTCTGGTCTATCAACCTGAGAAATTGCAGATCTGTTTCGTTTGTCACAAAGCATGATTTTGAGTTCTCCTCTGAATTGTGCTGGGTAACAGCAAACAGATCACCGATTTCTCAGGGTGATAGATTGATTTCCTCTCAATCATGCTTTGTGACACAACAAACCAATCCGCGATTTCTCTGGTTGATAGACCAGATATCACAGGTAGCGAGCATATCTTCATAAGCTTATATGATATCTTCCACTCGAACACGGAGCTCAATCATTCTCAAACTATTAAAACTTCGATATCTATGTCTATATTTTAAAGATCAGTTATCCGCCCAAGTATTTCAATAGTCTTCAATATGGGCGCTGTGTGTTTGAATCTGTGAGATAACCACGCCCCATTCATTTGAATATAACAAATGGATATTATGAAATGTGTCATTATAAAATAAGAGTGACTTGAAATAAATAAATGTGGAATTATGAAAGAAAAGTCCCCTGAAATAAATAAAAGGTTTCCTTTGAAAAACACCATTGTGAAATAAAAAACTATTCTTATTTTATTGGCCTGCATTTATATATTTATATTTAAATATTTATATATTTATTGTGTCATTTATTTGTTTATTTCAGGACTTATTTCATACCCATATTTATTTATTGAATATTGACTGAAATGGCTTTCCATAGTGTTCTACTCCATGCTATAAAAGGGGTCTTTTCCCACAGTTGTGTAGCCTGGAGAAATATACCACTACAGGACACAACTCCTTTTCGCGGAATTTTCGAAGATTGTTGAAATGATAATCAATTTGTTAAAACCAAAAATGTGAATTTAGTACAGTACAACAAAAACGGTAGTGAACTTTAGACAACATCAACCGCTTAACTTTCCTAGCCGATCTAACAGCCTCGTGGTGCAATCGAAATGAAGCCGACAGAAACTCACACAATTAATGATATATCTTGGCCTGTGTTCACATGCTGTTTTTAAAAAAATGCCTTGTGCAAATTTAAATGTTGCCATCTAGTGGACCAAACCAAGTATGAAAATGTGGATTTCTACCTAATACATCCAGGGTTTCTACCACCTGGCTACATTCCTTCCTGCCACAGCGGCAGGCGCAGTTCTAGAAGGGGGGCAAACACATTCGCCTGGCAACACTATGTTATGTCGGCAACACGAACTCTGATTTGTCCATTCAGAATAATAGCGCTCGTTTTAATTCATTTCCAATAATCATTGTGAATCATTACAAAGCTAGTGAATTGTAACCAAATGCAATTGTATTGTGTGTAAAGAAACAAGAGTATATAATTGCAAAAAAAGACATTTATCATGTTTTCAATTACAACGTTTCATTGAAAACAGTAACAAATACGTTGTACACAGAGATTGATTGAATATATTGTCAGTGTCTCATGTGAATACACAAGTACATTTGAAAAACATTCACTAGCGTCTGTTTTATCCAACAAAATACAAATTTTAGCAACACATGAACATAGACCCACTATCTGGGATGTTTAAAGCTAGGGAAATCTTTCTGTATCCAAATCCGGCTTTAAACTTCTCCACAACAGTACCTCTGACCTGCCTGGTGTGTTCCTTGTTCTTCATGATGCTCTCTGTCCTTTTAACAGACCTCTGAGACTATCACAGAGCAGGTGCATTTATACGGAGACTTGTTTACACACCGGTGGATTCTATTTCTCATCATTAGTCATTTAGGTCAACATTGGATCATTCAGAGATCCTCATTGAACTTCTGGAGAAAGATTGCTGCACTGTAAGTAAAGGGGCTGAATAATTTTGCTTGCCCAATTCGTCAGTTTTTTATTTGTTAAAAAAGTTTGAAGTATCCAATAAATTTCGTTCCACTTCATGATTGTGTCTCACTTGTTGTTGATTCTTCACAAAAAATACAGTTTCATATCTTTATGTTTGAAGCCAGAAATGTGGCAAAAGATTGAAATGTTCAAGGGGGCCGAATACTTTCACAAGGCACTGTAAATGTATCTTGGTCTCATCAGACCACAGGACAAGGTTCCAGTAATCCATGTCCTTAGTCAGCTTGTCTTCAGCAAACTGTTTACAGGTTTTCTTGTGCATCATTTTTGGATGATGCTTCTGTCTGGGACAGCCATGAAGACCAATTTGATGCAGTGTGCAGCGTGTGGTCTGAGCACTGACAGGCTGACCCCCCACCCTTTCAACCTCTGCAGCAAGCACTCATACGTCTATTTCCCAAAGACAAACTCTGGATATGACGCTGAGCACGTGCACTCAGCTTCTTTGGTCGACCATGGCGAGGTCTGTTCTGAGTGGAACCTGTCCTGTTAAACCGCTGTATGGTCTTGGCCACCGTGCTGCAGCTCAGTTTCAGGGTCTTGGCAATCTTATATATAATACATTTTATTGCAGACACTGGTCCATGTACTGTACCACAGCATACATTATACATTTTAAAGCCAAGGCCTTCTTTATGTAGTGCAACAATTTTTTTTTTCAGATCCTCAGAGAGTTCTATGTCAAGACGTGCCATGTTGAACTTCTATATGGCCATATATTATATTTCCCTATGGGAACCTTTTTACTGTGTCCTTTAAGGCAGTTTTTCTGAAATGGGGGTACTTTGGAATACTGAAGGGGGTACATGATATTTTTGCAAAAATGCTAATGAAAAAATATGTCATGCATAATTCCTAAAAGAATTATACTGTAATAATGAATGAATTAAGTGATGGTTTCTAAACATGTGAAATGTATCATTTAAATTTTTTGGTTTAAAAAACGTTGTTTAATGAATCTATCACTGGCGGCGCTGTATTGTACCTCTTTATATAGACCTTTTTTCTACCAAAAATGTTTTGCGCTGGTCAGAGGGTACTTGGCGCTGGTCTGGGGGTACTGCTTTAAGGTGAAGAAATCTGTCCTATCAACCATAGACCCAAATCAAATCTCTTGTATTCATATCGATATTAACTGAAACCATATTTACTCACTAAAAGAGCAGCCTATCCCCATTAAGCATGTCATTGCCAACTGAAATGCCATTCAGCATATAGGGTCAATATGACTGCATATGGGTAAAAGTCCTCCTTGTAAAACTTGGTTCCCATATGCCTCATCATTTTTCTACAGAGCCGTAAATATGAACCAGAAGAAAATGATCCATACATAAATAACCTGATTACTTCTTCACCTGCTGGGGATTTAAAGGGTTCAAGGGTCATGGAACCATCTTCATGTCGGCTCAGTCAGTAAGCCCCAGTAAATCCTGTTGAAGGGGAGTTAACAAAGTGTAGCTTGATGTCATGACTTGGCACCTGGTACATTTTGAGTTAGGGGGGAGCCAGTGTGATATGTGTGGGAGAAGCACATCATGCCCTGGGGAAGGTTTCCGCGGCAAGCCCTGCTTTCTGGCTGTTTGGATGGAAGAGTCATGCTTCTAACGCTGGTTGACTTAGTGGAAATGAAAGCTAAGATTTGACCTTTTTTACGCTAGCTTGAATGGTGCTATTTCCGTTAGTTTTTTGGATGACAGCATAGAGTTTGGATGAACTAGTGACATACTTCACCCTCAATGATTTTGTGGTAAAAGAGCATTTGTGTTTTGAAACGTTGACATTCAAACTTTATTAGGATAAGGAGAGCTATAGAAATTTGACTCTTATTCCGTAATAACACCACACATACTCTGGCTCACATTTATACAGCAATGTAGACACCAACATTTTACAATAAAAACACACTTTAAAAAAAGTACATTATGTTTGGGACCAACTGTGTAGTAGACCCATGTAATAGAGATTGGGTGTGATGTAACAGTACATTAAAACATCCATAGTGTGGTTTCTTGAGTGGGAGAAGATAGATGCAGACTGATGTATATGAGAGAGACAGAAAACAGGAACATATGCAGCAGGGTTTTTATTTTGATAGCTTGTTTGTTTTACATTAATTTGAGATGGTGCCATACCAGGAGAATATACATCTTTCTATTGTTCAGACGGGATCTGCTCATTAAAAAAGTATGGTAAACTTCGGTTGACTATCTGATATAATTCCCATAGTTTAAATTTCTTTGTAAAACACAGCAATCAATAGCATTCTTTTCCTCTAGTTCCCTTTAACACTTATCTTCAGCAATGCTGAAAAAAAAATGCTGCTGCCTATATAGATGTCTATATGTATTCATTTATTCTCGCCGTCTAAATGAAATAAAACTATTGACATTCTAAAGGTCACAGGAGTTTAACATGTGAAAAATTACAACAACAAAAAAACTAAGAAAAGTAAACATTCTTTAAATGCCTAACCCATGGTCATGAGGTCACAGGTGTAATGGTCTGACAGTAGTGGTTTATGTGGGTCTCCCTTAAAGCTTCCGCTCTGAAGCAAATCTGGGAATATTTGTCAATTCCTTCCCTATACTATCTAAAGCTCTATTCGTTTAAGTATTCAAATCAACGATCCCTGAGATCCGACCATCTAAAAGTATTTCACAAGAAAAGTCACATCACTAATAAAAAATAACACTATTCTTCCAGCGTTCTTTTCAGCTTCTTCTTCTTGGATTTCTTCTTCCACCTCTTCTTGGCTAAGAAGAAAAAAGTCACATCACTAATAAAAAATAACACTATTCTTCCGGCGTTCTTTTCAGCTTCTTCTTCTTGGATTTCTTCTTCCACCTCTTCTTGGCTAAGAAGTTGGTAAGGAGGTTTGTCTCCTGGTCGTCTCCGTTCACATCCTTTTCGTCCTTGTACCAAGGTCCCCACACGCCTCCGTTTAAGTTAGGGTTGGAACGTGAGTCTTTTGCTGGATAGCGCACCGGAATGGCTGTCCTATTGTACTGTGCTAGCCGCATTAGCATCTTCTTCACTATGCGTGGGTAGCGTAAGGAGAGGTCCACCCTCTCATAGGGATCCGCTGTGATGTTGAAGAGCCAGACTGATTTCCCCGAGTCCCCGCGGATGCGCTCGTTATGCCAGCGGTTGGTTAGAGGTAGATTGGAGAAGGTTTGCGGCGGGACCCAGTCGCTGTAGCCCGGTACCCCCGTTAGCAGCTTCCAGTGGCCCACCCGGAGAGCGGCCCGAATGGCCGTGTTCCAAATGCCGTACCCAGCCTTCCATGATCCGTTCTTCGCCTTGGTGTAGATGGGGTCGATGTTGTGCAGGATCTCCTGGCGGGGGGATGTGCGGCCTTCGCTGATTGCTTCCCACACGTCGTAGCCGTCAAGGTTCAGGTCTTCGTCCAGGGTCCCCTCCCCTAAGGACACCAGGGTGGGGAACCAGTCAGTGATGTGGATCAAGCCCTGACTCCGAGTGCCCTTGTTCAGCAGCAGGGGGCTGTGGACGAATCCCACGGCTCGGATGCCTCCCTCCCAGTAGGTCGCCTTGCTACCCCTCAGTGGCCAGTTGCTGCCCCCCACCAGGGGCTGTCCGCCGTTGTCGGACGAGTACACTATCACCGCGTTGTCATAGAAACCGTAGCGCTTCAGCGCCAGTGTGAGGTTGTGAATGGCCTCATCCAGACAGGACACCATGGCGGCATATTTCCGGCGGTGCAAGTTAGGGATGGACTTGTAGCGCTCCAGGTAATGGGCTGGAACCTGCAGCGGCGAATGCACAGCCTGGAACGCCAGGTAAAGGAATATGGGTTTCCGGGGATCATGTTGCGCCAGGATGTTCACGGCCTTTTGAGTGAACATCACGGTGGAGTACTGGCCTCGGTCCTGTTCCCACGCCGCCTCCTCTCCTTCGTAAAGGTCGTAGCCACACATGCCCGGACCCTCGCATTTAAAATGGCTGTAGTAGTCACCGCTACCCAACAGGGAGCCGAAAAAGGTGTCGAAGCCGCGCTGGGTGGGCATGCAGCCACGCTTGTAGAAGCCTAGATGCCATTTGCCCACCATGTGAGTGGCGTATCCCGCTTGCCGGAGCTTCAGGGGCAGCGTGACATTCTCCAGGGGCAGGCAGTTGGCCTGAGTGGGGCGGATGACTGAATGCTGGAGGCCTGTGTGGATCTGGTACCTGAATGGATCACAGAGAGACATTTGTCTGTCAATCAACAAATCAACCAATCAATGAGGTTCTTATATTCATATGCTGGACTTGTGAAAAGCACTCAAACTAGTATGGATAGGAAAATAAATGCTTTAATAGATGAGAATCTATCAACTTTGAACATGCTACAGTAAATACAAATATAAATAAAGATTAAAGGAAGAAAACAACCACATTTTCAGTAACTCATTACATATTAATACAGTTTAAGTTCCTAAAATGAAAGTTCAGCATGTTCTTCCCTACTCATGAAATAATGATTTAAATAATACATAAATCATTTTGTATTATGATGGACTTGTTCCAAAACAAATAGGCTTGAATTGACAGTTAAGCACTCAGGGGCACAGGTGAAAGGACAATTCCAGCGCAAAATGAACCTAGGGGTTAATAACACATGGGTACTGAGTTTACAATTATCTGGGGTATGTTTTCATGCTAGTCGAATGTGCCCAGTTTTAGCACAAACAACTAATTAGCTTATAACACTAGTAGTCGGGCATGGATGAAGTAAAAATGAAATGCTATTATATACCACTAACAAGGCTCACTTCCACGGTACTACAATAAAATTTTTTAAATGCAGCACTTAGTGTTCTGTGAGTTTGTAACAAAAATAAGGCTTTAATCTTTTATTTTTCTAAAATTTTCTCCCCTACTAATTGGTCTGCCTAATTAAGGCTTCATTCTATCAACGATATGAAGCAAAATCTGTACTACCTTCACATAAAACCAAGTGATTGATTTTACACACGGCCTGATTTCTGGCTTATTCAAAAGTCATACATTAAGTGGAGATTCATCTCTGCACTTAAGGAGAAGTAACCTGGCACTCTCACTTATGGTCCCTTAAATGCCTGTGTCATTGTTTAACTTGTGCTTTCAGACTGAGAAAGCCAGCCTACTCCAAACTCTTTCTTTCACGTTCTCCTCTTCATCACCTTCTCATTCAGGCCACCACAGTTAATGAGTTTGGAAAAAAGAGGCGCCAGTTGAATGTGAGCCGGGGTCCGTGTGGCATAGTGGGCTAAGTCACTGCATTGCAGGACAATCTATGTCATGATAGTCAGTGGTTCGAGCCTGTCAATGGCTTCTCCGTCTTTGCCAGGTCCCTCAACGCCTGTCAGGATTTGGGATAGATACGTTGAATTATCTCACTTGCCACCTTACCTATAGACACACATATATATATATATATATATACATACACACATGGAAGGTGTTTTAGGTAAAAAAAACTATTCACTCTCCCGATGAAACATAAAATTTGAAATGTTGTTCCCTTAACAAGTAATGTAATATTCTCACAATGTGTTAAACTGTCAGAAAGACACTGACCAGTGTTTGCATGAACAGCATGAGGATTCGTGTGCAAGTGTGTGCAAGCTGTATGTGTGTGCTTCTCCATGTGTAAGCCATTGTTTTTGCATTTGCCTTTGTTTATGTGTTTGCAAGCCAAATTAAAGAACAGGCATTGGCTAATGGACCGGGGGGGGGGGGCATTACACTGTGCCTTAGGAGCCAGTTAGGCGGGAGCACTGTGTCTAAGTTAACAACAATATATGTGGAATACCGCTCCACTTCTCCGTCTCTTCACTACTGCGTGGCAGATGCTTCTCGATGAACGCTCTACGGTTGCTATGGTGCCAAATACTGTCACTGTTCGTTCCCATCTCCCATCTGTTTGGATGGTTTGAGTTAAGACTGATGTCTAAATAAGTATATATTCATCATCTGATGGGCTCTGATGGACATTTAAAAACACAATATCATTTGTACATAAGGCAAAGAATATGTTGGAAAACCTGCTGTTAGTGTTAATGTGGGCTAAATTTAGAAGCAGTTAAACAGTGGCTAGGATAAGGGTTAGTGTTAGCATAGGAGGGAAGCCTGTCCCTAAAAAACAAGTCTGTGTTGGTGGGCTTGGGATAATAGCTTCTCCCCAGTTAGTGGTTTGAGCAGAAGGCCTCTCACCACCACACCACAACAAAAGCAGTCACTGTGAGACAGAGAATGCATTGTTGTGCTGAGTAAATATCATCATTATGGATCCAAAATGTATACGATAAACTACCAAGCAGGAAGGGGACCAGGAGCTGAGGGAGAATAAACATCTGTCTTAGGGTAGGGATAGAAGAGACAGAGTCATGTTCTTTGGAAGTCTGTAGTCCAACTTGGCATTGAGCTTGTAGGCTTTCACTGGAGCCCTGTTTGAAACTGTTAAACCCTAATGGCCATGCTTTATTCATAGACGTGTAAACAGATAGTACAGCACATCTGACTTTACAATGCTAGTTAAAACTTCCAGAGCAAATTTTTATCAAATGTTTGAGTTTGTCCAGACTGTCTATCCATACAGCTTTTCTCACAAATAATTAAACTTTCTTGTTTACCTTTCATTTACCAATAATTATCTACAAAATGTTTCTTGAGGTTATCTGCTCCATTAGCTTACCTCACTACCAGACATAGACACATTGTATACATTCCATTGTTGCATGTGTTTGATTATTTATTCGATGTCTTTGCTGTATTTCTTTGTCTAGATTATGTTAAAGTTGAATTCGAAGATGTCTCCGATGTATTATATGCTGTGTTTTCTTCAAAATAAACATGTCAAAGTATCCCAAGTTGACACACAAAATGAATGTGTGATTTAGTGTGTCAATTAGCATAAATATACTGTATCATGGAATTTTGTGTGCATTGAATTGGTAGGGAATTGGTAAACCAAGCACCACTACTACGGTGCATTGACAAAGCTGAAACAAAGCAGTTTATCTAACAAACACAATGAACGGATGTATTGAAAAATACAAAATAGCTAACTTGGAAGGTAGCTTTAGCTTTGTACGATTGTACAAACCAGAAATTGCAGCGATATTGATTTTGGATTCCAATTGAATCTAAATACTATGCAGACACTTTTTGTAGTCCTTTTAAACTCAACATTTAATTAATGAAAATTACATTAACTAAACAAGCAAGTTTAAACATCTGTTTCCTTAAGCTAAATCTAGCATTAAAGCAGCTAGTTAGCTTTATCTACTGCTTTACCTACTGCTTGGGTCTGAACAAGCCCATCATCAACACAAACACTGTTGTACAGATAAACTTTAAGATGATGACATCTAGCCAGTTAGCTTAGTTAACTGAAATAGGTTAACTTTGGTGGAGTGAAACTTGTTTGGATCCATGAGCGATCTAGCTTTTGAGACCAACAGTTACACATTTTGGGGATGTGTGTGTCTGTGACCCAAGCAGTGTTCCTCATAGAAATAGATTGGATAGAAAGGCCATTGAACTGCTTGGCGTGGTCATTCGATTAGTACACAACAAAATGGCAATTGTTGTTAGTTGTCACGGTGACAACACGCAAATCAGTTTAATGTGGAAGTAGGCCGAAGTTGATCTTTGCAATGGAATGGTACACATCAAAATGGCTGGCGCTCTGACCAATCTGCAACATTGGTATGAATTAGAATGGCAGTTCTATCCATTCCAGTTCGATGGTGTTCCTATCACTAGGAGCATCCTAATTGGTGTTTAGAACACAACAAACTCCGATTTGAAGGCAACAGTAAGTACAGACAATTTGCTTTTGAGCCTTGTGCCAAAAGGAGGGTTTTTGGCCTGCATTAGCGAGCTTCTAAGGTCAGCCTATTATCCCAAAGCTCATTGTCTTGCTGAGAGCTAGTGCTCACATTCCAGAAGGTTGCTGGTGTGTAATGAGAATGTACACAGATTGCTCAGATCTCCACACTGATCAGCTATCTGAACTGAAGGTTTTGAAGTTGAGCGGTATAATTAGAACTCCACAGTCACCTATTCTCTCTGCATCTTTGGGACTTTGGGATTTTACAGGAATGGGTCATTGTATGTGATTTCATATTAGCCTAAAGTGGTTGAAGGAACAGATTAAAAAATATATATATTTAACCAGGTAAGTTGACTAAGAACAATTTCTGATTTACAGCGACAACCTGGGAGCAATTAGGGTGAAGTGTCTTGCCCAAGGACACAACAACATTTGGCTCAGTTGGGAATCGAACTGGCAACCTTCTGACTATAAGTCTGACTCCCTGACCATAAGTCTGACTCCCTGACCACTGAGCTATCTGTGCCCCAAGATGACACAAGTAATGACTGTCCTTCCCCAAGTTGAATACAACCCATTTAAAGACATCTATTAAAGGCTTTGTATGGAATGAACAGGCCTCTAAGTGTCAAAGGTCAAAGGCCAACCGGCTGAACTTTTAAATGCCCAACAAGGATCTGGACACATGCCACAAAGTAAAAAAAAAATTTTGGCAGTTGGTTGCTACTTTCACTTCACTTCCGTATATGTACATACAAGGCCGTTATATTTCCAGGCCTGACGGCGTTACGGTCCAGTTAGAATCGTAAGCACTCACTGCAATGTCGCTGGCTATCACTCTGGTTACTTTACACCACCACTGGACCTCCTGGCCAACAAATTAGACAGACCATTAAATCCAAAATCACAGAGCGTTGCTTGCAGTCACAATGCACAAGGGGAAGCCACTATTGGGCTATTCAGCCACAAGTAACTACCATTAATAACAATTATGGCTATGTAAGGCTCCATGTTCTCCTCACATATGGTTACAATAAGCAGTCTCCCCTCAACTGTCTCCCTTCATCATTGCCCTTGTCTTCTATTCGCTGGTCTCTTCACTACCTCCCTGACTGGAACGGCCTATTCAGCTACCTCTTCTGCAGACTATTTAGTCCACTTTAACCTCTCTATTGCAGATTCCTTAACACCCTTCTCCTGCATAGACTCTCCCTAAAACAGTCTTTACAGACCCTCCCTAAAACAACCTTCATGTCTCCAGAGCAAGTTAGGGTAAGGTGCCTTGCACCACAACATTTAGCCCAGTCGGGAATCGAACCGGACACCTTCCAATTACAAGTCTGCCTCTCTAACCGCTGAGCAACCTAACACCCCTGCAGACCTTCTCTAAAGAATTCTTCCCTGCTTCACAAATCCACATGCTCGCTTCATCAGCGCAGTGTGTATTTGCCGATAACCAGTGTGTCCTGGTAGGGGAGCGTGTGGGTGAGAGGAGAGAGCCAGAAGACACCGGATCCAGGAGATGGGTAGTGAGAGGAGAAGCATGTGGTCTGTAGAAGTGGAAGACAAAGCGTGACTGAGGTCAGAGTTAAACGGGAAAAGAGTAGCGCTCTGCAAACAAGCCACCCCGCTTATTGCAGACTGACAGTGACACAAACCATATCACCTGTGAGGCAGATGGCTCTGCGGTTAACGAGGCTGACTAGTAGTCGGAAGGTTGCAGGTTTGATTGCTAAATGTCGTTGTGTTCTTGGGCAAGGCTTTTTACCCTAAGTTACTCCAGGGAGATGTCCCTGTAATTACTGTTAAGTTGCTCTGGATAAGAGAGTTTGATTCATGACTAAAATGTAAATCACCTTCACAACGCAAAAAGAGAGCCTCATGTTCGGTTTACAAAAACCTGCCTTTAAAATGTTGGTTGCTATCCACGTTGGCGATCTCTTCCACTCGGGCCAGAAGGCTCCCTGGGGCAGATTCCTAATCATATGTTTGTTGATGGACAACAGTTCATTAGAGATGTGGGCCTTTGATAACAGAATTTAATTTAGCTTTGCGCATATTCCTCATGAATGTCAGCTTGTCAAGCGTGAACCCTGACTGGTCCAATCTGGGAGGTAGTGAAGGGAGAGCAAGAGAGTGAGAGTGAGAGAGCGAGAGAGCGAGAGAGCGAGAGAGTGAGAGAGAGAGAGCAGTGGAATGAGAGTTTGTAATTCACCCCCATATCGATACTTTTCAATCAGACTGGTAAACATGTCAATCTCTATTAAGGGAGTGAGTCTGACAATATCATATTGTGATAAATCTGTACTGTTGCTAGGACACATAATTTAAGTTCATTTTACCCTATCTGGCCAACATCTGTGACGTTAAAAAGAATCGGTTGGCTTCTGTTTTCTAAATGTCTTATTGCAAACACAGTGTTTAAAAACCTTGGACAGAGGCCAAATGTATGCTGCCATGTGTCTCCAGCTGTTGCTAAACACTCAATCTTTTACGCTGAAAGAAAGGTTTTAACAGCTCAGAAAAACACATTTT
Organism: Umbra pygmaea; assembly: GCA_016801145.1. NCBI lineage: Eukaryota > Metazoa > Chordata > Actinopteri > Esociformes > Umbridae > Umbra > Umbra pygmaea. The sequence goes on from JACXGM010003389.1 coordinate 17,894, forward strand.
GTCTCAACAGTATTCTGTTGCAGAGAAGGAATTTCAGAGAACATGAACTTGAGCACCATTTATTGTCTCACCATCTTACACACTTGTCTTCCAACATAATACACATGCCTAAACTTCAAAAAGAGAGCAGGCCAATGAAACCTCTGCCCTCTATTTGGAATAACTCATCAACTTCTCTCCAGGAAACCTGCAAGGAACAAGTCAGTAGTGAGAGGTCATGTGGTTTAGAAATTCTAATGAGCGCTTGTTGTTGAACTTGGAGGCAAATTCTTCACTAAAAGCCTGTAATTTTTTCAGCACAGCCTTGAGTTTGGGGTGCTCAAAGTTTGGAGCAGCCAAGGTTAGGTACTGTAGCACTTAAAGGTGTTCTGAAAAGGGAAGAGGCTAGTGAGGCTGTGTTTCGGTGGCTGGGTCCATCTCGCATGCTACCAGGTGGTCACTGTTCCCAGAGAAGGAAGGTCCCGAGGGCAGGAGGACAGTGGGCTCTGGTGTGTGAAGAATCGAGATAGGCCTCTAGCCGATATCCAGGTGTGGTATTACATTAAAGGGGGAAAGGATTGTGTCGGACAGACAAAATTCAAATCAGCCAGCTCTAATCCTGCACACAGCAAACTTGGTTCAGGTGATTCTGGAAAACCATCGCTAGCCATCAACCATTGTCACTCTCACAATGGTGCCTTCTATTTTTTGGTTCAGTGACCGGAATAATAGTGTTTGGGCCATTGAACTGCCTGGCGTTGTCATTAGATTAGTACACAACAAAACGGTGATTGTTGTTAGTTTTCACGGTGACAACACGCAAATCAGTTTAATGCGGAAGTAGGCCGCTAGATCTTTGCAATGGAATGGTACACATAAAAATGGCTGCCGCTCCGACCATTCTGCTACATTAACTTAAATTGGAATGACCTTTCTATCCATTCCATTTCTATGGCACCGGCCTATTCCTGGACTGAAAAACATGTTCAGTGAAGAGTGCTTCATTGTCTGGTATCTCACGCAAGATTTTCGCTTCAGCCAGTCTGTCCCCTAAAATGTCTCAAAGCCAGAAATACATTAGGTGAAACCCAGGGCATTTTACGTTCCTTGACCAAACAGTAATCCTCGATTCCTTTACCCTGTGATGACCAGGAAGGAGCAGTGCCATGTTGGGGGAAAGCAGGAAGTTTTAGCTGATATTACCACTTGAAATTCCTTACCATACATGTCAGTCCACTTCATTCCCCTGGGCAGATTTGAATTTACATGAGGCAAGTCAACCAGCCCAACTAGTGGCAGTTGAGAGAACACTTTTCAAATCGTGACCCGCTCGGTGTGTAGGAGTGATTTACAATATGGGTCTAACAATAACAATAGGGCTTAAACTGAGCATACAGGACTGGGGTCGAATTCAACTGGTTGCCATGCCAACCAGCCTAAAACACGGATTAGCCTCAAAACATTTGAAGTGCTCTTTAGTCATTAGGTATTTGAAGTCTCACAGAATGCTTAGAGCCAAAGTGAACAATTACCATCTTGACATGTTTCAGGCTCCTATAGAATGGGTCAATGGCCAAACAAGTGTAGACATCTGCTTCACCACAGGGCATGGAAGTTAAATCAATTTAGTATCTGGATCCAATATAAAACACATACTGTAACATACTGCAGTACAATTTCCACACATTTCAGACTACATTAGTTACACACACACACACATAGACACACACACTTATAAAGGGCCCCTAATTTACTATGTGGACCCCCTTCTGTTTGGAATAACATCTACACCCCCATCTTAACCCTCTTATAATCATCCTTCCAGGAGCTTGTAATTTAATATACACCTACATTTTCATATGGTTGCTACTAGTGGAGCAGCAAACTGTTTTACATGTAGGATGGTTCTGGACGGAGTAAACACAGGGCAGCAGGGAATTTTTCCCATTATTATCCCTGAAAGCTTGCCAGAAGAAGTACCCAGTTCCTTTCTTGTTTCCTAAAGGAACAAAAGAGATTGTGGTGGTGTGCACATTAATGATGTAGGCAAACACTAGGGCCAGTGCTGTGGCATCTGTGTGAGTTTGAAAGAAGAGAGAAACCGTGAAGATTAAAATTAAAGAATGAGCCATAAAAATGTGTACGGATGCGAGACAATGCCTCAACAAAGCGAAACCGCAAGTCCGTGTGATTCAATCTGCCAGAGCTCTAATACATTTGTAACATTTTCCTTTGGTGGACCCAAAGAGTGGTTGCGATAGGGAAACTCCAACTGCCAACATGTTTTACTTTGGTGAAATAAACATTCGATTTCCAGCATGTGTGTTTTGGATTTGAGTTGCTGTCAGCTTGAAGCAGTCCACTCTGTTGCACGTGCATCAGCTTGTGAGTGCACGTCATATCCATCTGAAAATTAAAGCGGTTAACTCGGCTGCAGAGCACTGCACTTGGATGCATACGTGGGACACCTTGCAGGCCAGGGCTCTTTTATAACATCCCTTTTCAAAAAAATAAGCAATCCTCTTTATGATTTTACCCCTAATACGATTGTATCCTATTATAAGTCTTCAAAATACCTAATTAATTTTCCCATTGCGTAAATATAATTATTGACCCACCCTCATCATATTGTGGACAGATCGGGCTGATTACACAATACTATACGACCCTTGTTAATAACAAATTGATAACGCTTTTACCAGAACACTTTACCACACCCTGCAAATTGACCCCATTTGAGACCGGAGGATAAACGTACCTTCCAGTCAATAATTGACTTCTTGATGGGCTGCAAAGTGGCTGCACATAGTAATTCTCCAGTTTAACTCCCTGCGCCGCCAACATATCCAGTGTTGGTGTTTTGATCTCTGACCCATGGTAGCCAACGTCCCGGAAGCCTTGGTCATCAACAAGGATGAAAATGATATGCGGTTGAGTAGTCGGCTTTTCATATTCATTCACTCGGTTTTGCAAATTACCGTTCCAATTTTCCCAGGACATTTGATAGCCACGAGTCGATGAGGCAAATGCAAATAAACTTGCCAGGACGCTGAAGTGAATCATCTTCATCCCCGATGTTTACACTGGATCAATCGAATGATGCATTATCGCATAATGCTGGTAAAAATCAAAGCAGTATGTTCGTTACATTGCAACATGCTTGTTAGTGGACATAGCGTGCGCGCAGTGGCCGACTGCACATGTTCGAGGGTAACATCAATGCTTGGAAATTGAGTTTGCATTGTCTTCAATAGCTTATTCTTAACCAAATGACACTGTTTTGTTTAGAAACAGTCAACAGAGTCCCTTAAAAAATGTGACAATAAGTGTGTTTGAAGTTACCAGAACTCTAATCCAAACTTGTGCAATGCAAAAAATATATATTTCCGTCTGAATGTTCTTCTTGCCTAAGTTATGGAATTAACTTCAGTTGTCTTGCATAGCAAAAATATGTTAAATCAGTCCCATTCCTCAATGGGACATGAGACTCGACAGGTTGGTTGGCTTGTGGAGCTCCGTTTCTGTAGCTACACGCGAGTGGTCATGATCCAGGGCGAGTCCGCTTTTAAAGAAACGCCCACCATGTTGCCTGCAGCAGCAGGCGCTGCCAGCCTGGTCTGTTGCGAATCTGTTCTCTATACTTCACCGATCACGATCAACAGATGGACATTGCCTGTAAAAGCTACAGTTCATTCATCCAATAATGTCAAAATCCATATATTTTCAGTATCTCCTACAAAGTCCACATATATCTAAATGATGAGGACGGTACAAATACCATTTTCAACAAGTGTCCTAATTTACGTAATTTTCGATTAGATAACATGATAAATGCAACTAATGGAATCCATTAAAATGTCCTTGATTCGATCGAATGTACTTGGCGTGTCTTCTAACTCGATACGAATGTTCTGGGGAAAACAAGGTTGCCTGTTTCTTTTTCTCTTAGCCCTGAAGGAGTGAAATCAAATGGATATGTTTACACTGGATAGATGAACAACGTTTGTGATAACAGTGTAAACTATTACATCTAGATATCTCAAATTCTCTCTAATCTATTGTAAATTCGGGAAAAGTTTATGTTCAGTGTGTGTCATCTTATTTCTAACAGTTATAATGCAAGCTTTAACAACCAGTACAAATGAACTGCTAAAAACTGAATTGCGGCATACGGTCCAAAGCGATTAAACATAAAAATAAGATGAAGCATATTACAATTAGGCAAAATTCCTTGGTTACATATAAAGGCATTAAAAATGAAGGCATTAGCTGTAGTGTCTGTTAGCAGGGGCGTGATAAAAGAGGGAAATCTGATTAGGTTTAGGGGGCCCAGAGTGGGAGAGGACCCTGGATATTAAATAATGTATGAGTATATCAGTGGGGCCCATGGAGGTTTACTTTCATAGGGCCCTGAAATCCTAAGCCACGCCCCTGTCTGTCGGACATGCACTTTATTAGTACAACACCCCAATCAGTATGTTTACAATTGCAAGTGTCAGAATCAGAAAAAGATTTATTGCCAAGTAAGTTTGACCAAACAAGGAATATTTTCTGGTCTGTGTGGGTGTGTTTACATGTGTTTTCTGTGTGGGTGTGTTTACATGTGTTTTGTCTTTTTATTTGTGTAAAACTGGAGTCTCACAAAAACTGGGGTCTCACAATAATTATGCTGACCTGTAATCCTGCCTGAAGTAAAAAAATTCCAGTTAGTTGTTCCACTGGTCTGAGCCTCTACCTCCATGAACAGGTACTGCTGCAGATTTTCGGAAAACCTATAACCCAATAAAATATTTTATTGCGGAAACTCATTTTATTGAGGTTTCTATGACCAGTGATGCTGATAACGCGTTACTTAGTAACGCATACTCTAATCTGACCACTTTTTTCAATAACGAGTAATCTAACGCGTTACTATTTCCAAACCAGTAATCAGATTAAAGTTAATTATCCAAGTCACTGTGCATTACTATTTTTGTCATTTGCCTTAGTAAAATATATATATATATATAAATATATATATATAAATATATATTTAGGTTAAGCAATGGGGGTTGGGTTTGGGTTATAATGTTTATATTTTTTAGGTCATATGGATAAAAAATGGAAAATTCATCAAAATGCTTCTCGGTTAAATAGTAAAGATTTGACAGGAGTGTGTGTATGTAAGGAATGTACAATTGTGGTCAAAGGTTTTGAGAATGTCACAAGTAATGGTCTCCACAAAATTTGCTGCTTCACTGTTTTTAGATCTTTTAGTAGTTACTATGGTACACTTAAGTATAATTACAAGCATTCTGTAAGTGTCAAAGGCTTTCATTTACAATGACATTCAGTTTATGCAGAGTCAATATTTGCAGTGTTGACCCTTCTTTTTCAAGACCTCTGCAATCCGCCCTGGCATGCTGTCAATTAACTTCTGGGCCACATCCTGACCGATGGCAGTCAATTCTTGCATAATCAATGCTTGGAGTTTGTCAGAATATGTGGGTTTTTGTTTGTCCACCTTTGAGGATCGACCTCAAGTTCTCAATGGGATTAAGGTATTGGGAGTTTCCTGAACATGGACCCAAAATGTCTATGTTTTGTTCCCTGAGCCACTTAGTTATAACTTTTGCCTTATGGCAAGGTGCTCCATCAGGGATTAGGGCTAGGTGGAAATTAGGCATGAATGTTAGGTTAGTGAAATTAGATTACACAACTAGATATGTGTTAGGTCAGCATTTTAAGTGTTGAGCGGGGACCTTTTACCTCCATTTTTCTCACCTACCAATTGTCACATCCAATTCCTCTTTAAACATCATTATGTCGGCAAACCCTTGCAGATCCAGGATGGACAACGGTCGACCACGTTTCCTCCAAGTGTGGTAGTATTTTCATAAGAATGGATGATTTTCATAAGAGCGGCATTGTATTTGTATGTATCAATATGTTTGATCACATACACAGAAAATCAGTATGGTAGACAGTATAAGTATTAATTTACTATAAGAACATCTTGTAATGAAATGCATTGAAATACCATTAAGGCTGTTGGGAATAAAGGCCTCACTATGTTTTGTAGAAAGTTCTGGTTTTGTGCCACCAATATCTTCTAATAAGGGTTTCTGAGAACACACCCATACAAATTAACATAAAGGGATGACCAATTACGTCATGGGATGAAACAGTGAAAGATAATGTTGGAGAAAGTCATAAGGTTGATCAGAACCGCCCTAGTAATTAACATATAGGCGGGGCCAGGTGATAAGGGTTGGTATTAAAAGGGATGTTCAATATTATGAGGGCAGTTTTTTCCGCAGAATAACTCGGCTTTATAATGTTTCAATAAAGTCTGTTTTGGACTGAAAAAACTGCTGCCTGTCCTTGTTCTTTGTCCTCAGCAAGACCAGAGGAGAAGATTTTCTCCATCACACAAGCACGTGTCACCAGGCGGTTTATTATCACACTGCTCTTTCAACATGGAAGCCTGTAGTCAGTATATATGGTATGACTACAATACTGACTACTTATACCTAAGGCAGGGCTGGAAATCCTGTAACCCGGATACGAACTGGCCAGTGACACAGTTGTGCTGCAAGGCAGCAACATAGAACACAGCACCATGCAGGAACCACTTTAAATAGATATTCAACCATTCAGACTCAGTTTTATGAGCTTGATGATTTTGAGTAACCGGTCTAACTCCAATATCACCACCTACAGCTAACTGACTAGTAATTCCAAATCCTTGAATAATACTTTAAAGGGGGCAGAGAGAAATGATATGGGCTGCCATTTACAATTAAAGGGGCCGCATGGCTGTGACATTCATGCGGCTCTCTGATTGAAATGGCCCCCTAAGGGCCCACGGCCCATCTGGCACCTGCCCAAAATCCAGACTTGCCAGTCCGTCTCTGGCCACCACTCTTCTTCACTTATGTTGTATCTATGTGATTATCAATGGAAATTGTACCCTCCTGGGGGGTCCGCGTGGTGCAGTGGGCGTAGTGGGTTGTGGAACTGTTGACGTGGAAGGGTTAGTCGGAAACGTTGTATAAGACCAATTGGGAGGGGAGAAAATCAGGAAAAAAAATGTTTTATGTAGCTGGACTGGCTGTTGTTGTTGGCATGGAGACGCATCACTAAGCAGGCTACATATCCTCCAGTGATGATAGCAGTGCTGTCACTGACCTCACTATCAGCCTAGATAGAATCCCACCCCTTATCTAGGGTTTTTTTAATTAAAGGACCACCCTACCGGCTGCAGGCTGTCAGTGAGCGCCTTGAAATGGAGGAGGGTGTTCCCCTGTTGGGGGCCCCCATACAGATACTTCAAGAGGTTGAGGAGGCTTTAACCTCATGCTGAGTCACATGACTCATACACAGATTGGACCACAATGACGATGACGGCGAGGAAGATTATGCAATGTGCACAGACGAAAATGGGATTTGAGTGAAGTGTGTGCAGGAGCGCTGTCTGTGTGAGTCTCCGCAGGGTTTTCAAAGGAACATATGTCAAACGCTTCTTTCCAAACAAAATATTGTGTTGTACATGTACACATTAAAATGCCCATGCATGTAGACCGCCCAACACGGATGCCATACAGACACTGGCAGATTCTGGGTACTACCAGCCCACCATCTCTGTTCCAGGAACCAGCCCCTCAGCACTCCCACTGCTATGTCTTCCTGAGTAGCAGCCTTATTGTCGGGGTGACTCATTTTACAACGCGTAGGGAGTGGAAGAGGAAAAAGTTGTTGCAGAGAAAAACATAATAAAATCCCTGCTTTGAGAAAGCATCTTACATGTATTTATTCATTTATTTTCTTCTCCATTCTACTCCCTTTTGGGATTTTTCCAAATTTTGCAATTTTTACATTTATAATTTTGCAACAACTGCCTACTGGGTTCGGGAGAGTCAGAAAGCAAATGTGTGTCCTCTGATGCATATCTAGCCAAGACATTCTGCTTGTTGTTACACAGATCATGCAGGAGGCATTTGTTAATAGCAACACACTTGGAGGAGAGCGCATTCTTTGACCAACAACAGAAAGTGAACATGTCCTATTGCACTATCCCAGATGGTTCTAAGCCAACTTGCACAGCTTTCTGCAAAGAAACCCTAGGAACACACATTGATGCAGATGATCTAAAGGACATTGACCAGAGAAAGCACCTTTGTTTAAAAAAATGACCGTTTTTTTAAATTTAATAACAATTAGAGAAAAATGTATTGCTAGAAGCCAAATTCATTTATTAATAACTATTAGTCGCCCTTTTGAAGGATCTCAAAAGGGTTCAGGTATAGCCAACTCAGGCAGGTCTTTAAAAACAATATCTTTCAAAGACGGAGATGGTCTGGTCAAGGTTTGATCGAAAAGCAGTACCACAGAGCAACGTCTTTTCAACGTCTATTCAGGTTATACTCAACATCTTTTCAACCACAAAGATTTGTTCTCGATGTCGATAGCCTAGAGGGGTGGTGATAGGATTAGAGACGACAATGATGATAGAGTAAACGGTTTGAACGTAAAGTCATTGAACTTAGTTTTAGCAGCTCGGTGTTCCCAAAACTTACCACAGAATGTTTACAAGTGTAACCAGTTCTTCCCCGAATAATAATGACTCAGTCAGGTGATTGCCTAACAAAGTTGCTTTTTAAACTCCATGACCCCTTTGGTTATCCACTCCAAATGTCTGGCTAGTCTATTCACAGAGCACTATGGTTTATACTGTGCTGCATACAGTGCAGGCTCAACATGGCTCCCACTGAGCACTGATTGAAACCAACAGCAGGATCACAGATTTTCTGTCCCCTCAGTACAAATCAAGGTTCAGAACATGACCAGGGGTAAAGCTAGCGCTTTTGGAAAATGAAGAGACCATTTACGGATCAGAAACATTAACAAAAACAACGTGTGAAAGATGTTTTTAATATACATATGAAGATGTTATGACTTGCTTTGGAGGATGAGGTTAGGCCAACTCTAAACGGTGTAAAACGAGACACAGTCGTGGAACAACGCCTGCTTTGAGGCCTCCACTGATAGTTCAGCTGTCCCAGCTACCTCTTGACTGTCTTGTTGACATGGCAGACAAGCCCCAGCACAGACTATGCACCAAACTGGATGGGAGGAAAGGTAAATACAGGTATGCTACTTCTCTGATACAATTCTTATTTGACTGGGATAGTGTTACTCCGGTGGGGGAAGAGCACATCACAGTTTCCCCTGCAACCAGGAAGTAGAAGTGATAGTGAGTGGCGAGTCAGACGTGCTACGTGCACCAGCATTTTGACAAGAAATCAATCAATGTGTCATACAACCTTTTTCCCCAATACAACCTCAAAGGCAGTGTTCCATGAGTGTGCTTAAAAAAGCCAACAGTGAGGTAGTTATTTCCCCGACAGGCACACTCTGTTCTACAGCTTCATTAAACCAAGATTTTGTGGTTGTAGCACATCACAACTAGTGAGATGCATAGTATAGATAGAAGGGATTGACAGCATCAGAGAAAAAAAACATACTGCCAAGTAAAAAAAAGTCAGTTCCTTTCCAGACTATCTGATTGCCCCTCAGGTAGGAGTTGTTGAGTGAAAGGCATGCCTGCTAAGTGGACACCCACATGCTGGTGTTATCTGGTCGGAGATCAGCAGTTTCATCTCCCTAGTCTCGTCTTCCTGCCACTCTCACGACAGACGTCACAGCTGGGGAGGTTGCATAGCAACATGTGCTGTGGAAGCAATAAGCAAACTAGACAACACAAAGTCTGTGGAAGCGTACTTTCAACCAACAAATTGCCAACTGCAAATCAGTGTTGGAAATCGGGAAAGATAGCTTAAAAATAAAGTTTACCAACCTACTTACATTGTCTCAAATGCAAGGAGAGCTGGTCAGTGAACAAAATGGCCAAGTTACAATTTATGTAAAGCTAGAAGAAGTAACACTTACAGGAGTAGTTTATCTAAACCATAGATGTGATTTATATCTATAATTTAGTGTATGATTACATCTTAGATACTGAAAATAGATAACTGAAAATTATGTATCCCGCTTGGCTTTGCATGTTGCACCCTGTTCATTTATGCCGGTACTTTCGATAGTTTAAGACGCCACAGCTATCTCCACTTCTAGGTAGTAGGTATCTCCACATCTAATGCTGTAAAGCAAATGGTGGGCATGTCATTTAAAATAATTTCCCTACACAGGATAGATAAATAATAGCAAGTGTTTAATTCCAATTAAGTTTAGCTACAGTGGTAGCTAGCTAAAAAGCAATGGCAACTGGGAATGAAACAGGAAATTAGGCGGATCTTTGCTCTCAGAAACCAGCCCATTGACTTTCAGTGAAGAACTCCCCCACAGTACACATTTCTCCTGGGCTATTAGCAAAGCCCCAGGTGGGATCTTTCGAAATCTTCTCATGCGCTACCTCCGGAGGTTGCGTGGAATTCAAGAGAGACGTGCAAGTTTACACGCTACAATTGTGTCTCGTCCTGAGCTGTGCTCCAGCAGACTGGAAAATGTTGCTGAAATCCATCAGTATGTAAATGCGGCCTTAATCATAGCTAGTTTACTCGTAAAGACTCGTTAAATAAAAAGCGCTTGGATGAGGAAAACACAAGCATCTAAATACACATACAACACCTCACAACAACAGATACAATGTCTGACAGCTCACAAACATTCAAACAAGACGTAAATACATGATGGATGAGCCCGTGACTGCAGCTATGTGCTGATTGAGCTAGACCTCCTAGTGGACAAGAGACATGTGAACAGTCAGGTGAAGAAAGTCTGGGAAAACAAAGAGATCTGAAACAAAAATCGGAGAAATCCAGTGCGCCTACTCCCTTCATAACGTGGGGGTGACCGTGACAGTACCCCACCACCAAATGCTCAGCTCCCAACGAGCAGGCCTTCACCGAGGACCATCAAGAAGGGAGGGAGGAGGAGCCACAGGAACACGCCCAGGGAAGGGATCCCCCCTGTCTGGAGTACGACCCCGACGACCACGTTGGACATGGTTGAAGGTAGGTGGAGGGGCCGGGAGGCGTAAACGGTGGCGGCCAGGGAGGTGGCGCCGCATGCAGAGGTCAAGGGGGCGTGGCAGCGGGTACTACCTCTAGGGGCACTGCAGGGACACAGGCGGTGCAGCTGGTACCAGCTGTAGGGACGGTGTGGCCGACACCGCCAGTAGAGACTCCAACTCATCGCTATCCTACCGACACCCATTGCACATACACACTGATTCACATGGCTACAGTCATGGCATATGGTTGTGTGCCTTAGGGGAAACTCACCACCATAATAGGACAGTATACTGTATATATATATTACTTCTATTCACAATATGTATCATTTATGACTAACAATGAATATGATCACGGAGATAAAGCCCCCCCAGGACGACACAGAACCAAACAGGTGGAGGTGGGAGGGAGGGCACACAGATGCAGTAACCACATGCTCCAAACTGGGTAAGAGCGCTAGCCTAAATAAGTGGCTTTTTAACTAATTAGAATACAAATTGATGACAGGTTTGCTACGTCAGCTGATGCTGACTGAACCGACGTGTCTCGGGTTCCCTGTCTGAACTGCTGTTATTAGTAATCGCAAGAGCAGATCACTTTGAGGTCATATGTTTAAAGATTGTGCAGTTTCAACTACATATTGAGCTATACAGCTCAATTTAACAACAAGTTATTAATAGACAAAGATACAGTCTTTCAATTCAACTACCACCGATGACACATTGAACTGCATGCAGCTCAGTATTTCCCAACAGCGCTAAACGTTAGGCCCCTTAGTGTCTGGTTTGTAATCTGACATCAAGATGCAATGAAGGAGGTATGAACAACAGATGCGTAAAACAGGTCAACGTTGATGAGGATGATACGAAAGAAGAGACGTGAGCATGCAGAAGGATAAGGATGAGCAGACGAGATAGCCTTCATTCCCTGGAAAGAGACGTTCAGGTGTGACTCAAGGACCATATGAACCCAAGCTTGACCTTTAACCTCTCAACGTGTCCGGGAGAGACGTTGGTGAAGAATAGGGCGCTTGTGTTGAGGAAAAACACAGGTGGGCTCCTATACAAACAGACACATGGTTCATTACGTCATACATCATGTCATATACAGTCATTTGAACAAAATATGTAATTTCTTAATAACATCCAATAGCCTGGACATAGTTGACTGGTTAATAAATAGGTCAGTGCGGCGCTCAGGTAAATCACTTTCAAAAACGGCTATTCGATACCTATTAGGGGGCTCACTTTGTTATTACAGTGTGCTTTCCTTTGGCCACGTGCACAGCTGGTGTAGAGAGTAGCTTCAGTTAGTATGGCGAGTGCCTAATGTGTTATCCAGTTGGCTCAAATGACTGCATCAACAAGAACTGTTTTCTCTCTGTGTACGATGAATTAGGGTGACCCCCTTAGCTAGCAGCCCCCAGTGGAGGGCCATCAAGTTGAGCTGCTAAAGCAAGGCTCTAAAAACCGAGCCAACCGGCACCAGGGATGATAAAACCGGATTGTCATTTTTGCGTCTGCCTGTGATAAAACAGGAGAGCGAGCTTGATGGACACGGAAAACATTTCAGGGTGATTCTTGAAGAGTGTAGCGATGGTTTATATTGGCTCTGGGCCCAGTGTTGTCCTTTTGGTCTGGAAGAGCTTCTGCTGTCCTTTCCAAAAAGTTCCAGAAAGCTCCAGAAAGCTCCAGAAAGCTCCAGAAAGCTCCAAAAAGCTCCAGAAAGCACCAGAAATCTCCAGAAATCTCCAAAAAGCACCAAAAAGCTCCAGAAAGCTCCAGAAAGCACCAGAAAGCTTACGCTTTTTCCTGCTTTCTCTTTCGTTTTTCTCTTACTAACATTTTGACACGAGAGAGATGGAGAGAGGGAAAGAAAAGTTGAAAAACGAGCGCTGTTTCTGAGAAGTGATGTCTGGTGCTTCAGGTGTGTCCTGCACTCATGTTTCACTCCAACACAGGATGGAAATTATGGAAAAGAAAAAAGACGAAGAGGCAGGAAAGAGTTTATTTGACATGGTTTCCATCATGCCCTGTACTCCTGCTGCCAGTGGCAACTAGTTGGATCAGTGGAGATAGAGAAAGAGATTAAAGAGAAAAATGATGATAGAAGGAACTACCGATATGCTTTAAGGAGGAAAAGAGAAACAGTTAGCGGGAATCAGGGCTAGTTTGGCAAGTGAAATCGGTGTACCGTACAGGCCAGCCGCGGTCGGTGGATCTTAATTGGGGAGGACGGGCTCGCGTTACGCTCGGGACCAGAATGAATGGAATGGTGGGCAACGCACAAAACCCAGTGTGCAAAACCAAAAACCGCTGGGTTTCGTGGGTTGCGCACATTCCATTCACTCCGGTCTTGAGCGTAACACGAGCCCGTCCTCCCCAATTAAGATCCACAGACCGCGGCTGCTACAGGCTGATTCTATTGTCTTTAAAACCTCCATTATTAGCCAGAAAATTGTTAGTGTGTATCAAGAAATATAATGAAAATAAAAGACATGCTGGGCTTAAATGGACCAACTAATCTGTTATCTGCCTGAAATACCAGATGTCTGGTTCGCCCCTGGCAACGGTAAACAGACCTCTTTCAGCACTCATTTTAAATGTCCACCACATGGGAACTATCTTTTAAGTAGCCACTCCCACGTCCTATTCCCAATCCTCGCTCTAGGCACTCACACACGCACGCACACACACACACGCACACACAAGCATGCACTGCTCTGGTTTTCTCGATGTTCCAGAACAGAACAACAGAGTGCCGATGGTTCCAGCAGTGTCCATACCATACACTGACCCATTTCGTGTAAAGTGATCTGCCAGCCAACAGCTGGATTACTGCATGGGAAAACTATGTGAGCTGCTGGCTGCATGGTGGCCCTCTGGACTGGCAACACCCTGATGCTGATTTGTACAGTGGCGTATTCCCGGGAACCTTCGGGATTCCCAGTCCCCGAACGTGGCCAAAATAAAGTGCTGCGTTAGTGGTTTGTACATTGTAAATGTTAACCAGGCATGCTGTGTGTTGGTCTGTATGAAGCCATGTTGGTCTGTCTGAAGTTGCCGTGCACCACAGCTCAACTGTGACAAAAAACGCAGTACAGAACTGTCTTATTGGAATGAAATGTTGTGGAATGTGGGTTTGTTTTTAGCGTCATTCCCATCCGTCCAATATCCTTGTCTATATTCAACTGTTTGTCCAGATCGTTCCTCCTCACTGTGTCTCCACGTCATGTTTCCCTGCCTCTGTAATGCTGTGATTGTTTGGTGTTCTTTTATTTGTTTTGTCATGTACTGTATGTGCTAACTTGCTGCTGCCTGTCTTGGATGGCACGCTTTTGAAAAAGAGATTCTTAATCTCAATTATTTTTTCCTGGCTAAATGAAATAAATTAACAAATTAATAAATGTTTATGTGGGTTTAAAGACCATAGCAGGTACAGTATGTGTTTTTCCTGGTGGAACGGTTTCCACCGCCCATTGAACACCACTGAACCTTGCTAGCTCTTCCTGTCTGCGACCCTCATCAACCCAAATCTAAAGGTTATGTCACTGGTTCCCTCAGCTCCACTAAACTTTAAACCAGAAGCTTTCTACCCGTCACATCCTTTCACGCTCATTTCATTCTCTCTCTCTCTCTGTTATTTTTCTTTGCTCTATTTTCACTTCTTTCCATCTCTCACAATTTTTCTTCCCTGCTCTCATAGTCTTTTGTCATCTCTCCTTCCCATTTCTCTCTCCAAACAAGAAATGAATGATGTCTGACACTGCATCCCTGACACTGTATCTATGACACTGTAAACCTGAAGCTGTATTCCTGACACTGCATCCCTCACACTATATATATATATGGCACTGTAAACCTGAAGCTGTATTCCTGACACTGCATCCCTCACACTATATATATATATATATGGCACTGTAAACCTGAAGCTGTATTCCTGAAACTGCATCCCTGAAACTGTATCTATGACACTGTAAACTTAAGCTGTATACCTGACACTGCATCCTTCACACTATATATGACACTGTAAACCTGAAGCTGTATACCTGACACTGCATCCCTCACACTATATATGTATGACACTGTAAACCTGAAGCTGTATTCCTAACACTACATCCCTCACACTATATATATATGGCACTGTAAACCTGAAGCTGTATACCTAACACAGCATCCCTGACACTATATATATATATATGACACTGTAAACCTGAAGCTGTATCCCTGACACTGTATCTATGATACTGTAAACCTGAAGCTGTATACCTGACACAGCATCCCTGACACTATATATATATGAAACTGTAAACCTGAAGCTGTATCCCTGACACTGTATCTTTGACACTGTAAACCTGAAGCTGTATACACTGTAAACCCAAATAAGTTACCAGAACCTAAAAAAATTGAGGCAATCGATTGCCTCAATATTTTTAAGTTGATTAACCTTAAAAGTCAACATTTTCCAGAACTCAAAAGGTTGGATGACTTGCTACTTGTACCTTTTGATAACAGTTAAATTAAAGTGCTCATTTAGCTCGACTCAAAAATTTGCAGTTAACATAACTTACAGTTTTCTGTTAAGGCAACTCAATTATTTTCAGTTATTATGACCTAAAGTTTTAATTTTTTAAACTGCTGGAATAAGTTCACAGAACTTTAAAAAAAAGAAGTACACAACCACACCATTTTATGTTTACCAAACTCAATGTTTATTGGTTTGTGTTGTCATTATTTTTAAGTACACATTAGTCAAATATGTTGAGATTGTTTACTTGTGACTCAAAACTTAATATTTTTGAGGCAATTGATTGTATTAATATATCTCAAAGTCATGAACGTCTGCTATTGAACATTATTTTCTTGTCTGCTACCTTTTAGAACACTGCAATGTTCAAATGAATTAGAAAAATAAATAAACATTTATACATTAAAATAAATAGAAATATTTTTTTATAATAGACTTCAATTGTGCAACTGCAAGAAGTATATTAACTGATTATTTGCAAACAAATCTTACTCATAAATTTGAGAATTTCTTTTAAGAATAAAAACTCTAAATTCTAGCCTTCCAAATATATTCCTGGTCACTTAAGGAAAATAATCAGAGTAATAAAAAACAATAATAAATAATACCAAAATGAAATTATCTTTTGTTACAGCTATGAAAGAAAAACATTAGCTTTACTTTTTACATTAATGAGAAAAGGCATATTTTTAGTTTGGGCCAATTGGCTGAAAACCTGCAAAGTAGTGCAGTAACTTTTTGAGGCATTATTTAGACAAAAGTAGATTATGAACAGGCCTTTTAATAATGCTTTAACCTGCAGCCTTCTTTCAGATGAGTTTCTACATCATCAAGTCATTCTTAAGGGTCTGCAACCTGGGTGACAATTTACCACTTTCTAGACCAAGTAAAATCTTTTGAGTGAATTCAAAAGTGTTGGTCAGTGCTTTGGGATAGCTAAGGTGTAGTGCATAGATCAATCCAAAGATTACCAGGAAAGCATCGCCAAGTCTGGGGAAGCTGACCAAAGCATTACTTTCAATGACGACAGAGATTCTCACAGGGTGGTAGTGAACTGGACTTGTGTCATGGTCACTGATGACAGTAAGGAGGCCCACTTCAACATTATCAAGCTCTGGCTCATCTGACTCATCCTGAATGAATGAAAGAGAAAATAATCATTAACTAACACATGGAACAGAGCAGATGACATCATTTATCGTTCTTTAACCAAGTCCCATTGAAATCCAATACCTCTTTTACAAGGAAGACCTGGATCTCATTGTAAGAGGTGAAAAACACAAGATCCATGTTATGCACACATGAATCAGCCAAATTACCAGAGAATCTAAGTGGTGTGAGAGACTGAAACAAAGCTAAAGGACATTTACAAAAAATGCTTTACTGAACATTGCACAAAACGCCAATACAGTGCATTTGTAGTGAGAACAAAAACAAACCATACACAACAAATGTATGGGTAGTACTAAAAAGTGTTAGTATTTTGAACTTTTTACATAATACACAGTAGAATTTGATAGTGACTTAAGGACTCACACAGTTCAGGTTCTGAAAAATCCAGAAACGTCCTCGCGCAGACACAGAGGAAGGGCTTGGAGAACAGTACTGCGCTTGGTGTGGATGTCATGGATTTCCTATTCAGATGAAAACATAATTGTGTATTGTAAATAGATGGTTATTTTACTGCTTAACAGAACTTTGTTGAAATTATGGTTTATGAACAGATCACATTCATGAATTGCTGACTTGAATACAGCAAAAAGCTTTATTTTCATCAAACGGAGAGAGAAGGTGGGGGTGGTTGATAGAAGAATTCACATGTATTGGATTACCTTGTATCTTTATCACATCTCCAGTTATCTTCTTTAACTCTGTCTTAACTTCTTGAAACTGGAACAGAGATGCAAAGGCATAAACTGATCTGAAACTAAACAATTAAAAGCATTCAAAGAGTGTTGAATTATAAATACTTCCATTTCTACATTTCTAAATCCCTGTTAATTATCTTTTCATTTGATCCCAAAAGTGTCAAGCTAATAAACCCATCAAGCAAAATTACCGTTACTGTTAAGAAAAGCAGCAGCACTTGAACTTTACTGCATCACCAATGCCATTTCTACAAACTAAAGCCTTACTGGTAAGGCTTTTTATTTATTCATCTTCGTCATGAAAAGCAGCATGCCTCGTGTTCTGTTAACAGCAACCTCCGTGTCTCAGTCTGCTCACACAGAATTTACAAGGTGTCTTGTAAGTGCTTCTACCAACAACTAATTTTATAACCCCACCTAAGCGGTGAATGAGCGTGTGATTGCTAGATTCATCAGTCGTCAAATTCTTCAGTGAGTCTGGTAGGTCGCTAGTTGTGCTGCTGGAGTGTGTAACGTTAGTGGAGTGTGTAGCGTAAGTGGCTAGCCCTTCTTTAGCAGATAAACTATATCTGACTTAACTTTGCCAATGCTCTACAAGACTACCGTTCAACAAATGTGTAAAAGTGAATAAATATTAACATTCAAAACTTACAGTAAGTCCAGTGATGCTGACTGCTGCCGTGTAGGTTGTAAGTTCCTTCCCGCCACCCGCGACCGCAAACTTTTGTTCTTCTTCTGTTTTTTTTCTCCAAAAGGCGGTAAGGAATCAGTGTATTATGCGCATTAGCGCCACCTGCTGCTTCGTTTTTTTTATCGGTATAAAAAATGATCCCTGCAGCTGCTCAACACTTAAAATAATAAAATATATAGGCTACATTAAACTAATGACAATTAAAATACAGAAAATAAATACATTTTGTCTTACACTAATGTCTAATGCATTTCAGACCATGTGCCCCAATCAAATTGTTACTGTTTTAATAGACTATGATGGCAATTTCACTCTCAGAAATGAAGGTACAAGAATGTACCTAAGCTTAGGTACAATCTCGTACCTTAATTTTTCCTAGAGGGATTTTACATATTTGTTGAAGCACTTCTTAGCATGTGCTATATAAATTAAGTTTCATTTTAAATCATCCCTTAAAACAATAGAAATAACAGGACTTTATCATTCTTAGCATGTAATTACTTAATTATATTAAGTTGTACTTAAGTTGTGTTTTTAAGTTATGCTTACTTATACACCAAATAGTTCAATTTAATAAAAAAATATTAGTTGAAATTACTCAAAAAGGAAGAACATGTTACACCAACTTGACATATTTAAGTTAGTAGAACTTTATTAAACCTTTGAGTATACACTACTTAATCTATTTAATTACTTTGAACGTTCAGGTTTACAGTGTACCTGACACTGCATCCCTCACACTATATATATATATGACACTGTACACCTTAAGCTGTATACCTGACACTGCATCCCTCACACTATATATATATATGACACTGTAAACCTGAAGCTGTATTCCTGACACTGCATCCTTCACACTATATATGTATGACACTGTAAACCTGAAGCTGTATACCTGACACTGCATCCCTCACACTATATATATATATATATATGACACTGTAAACCTGAAGCTGTATTCCTGACACTGCATCCTTCACACTATATATATATGACACTGTAAACCTGAAGCTGTATTCCTGACACTGCATCCCTCACACTATATATGTATGACACTGTAAACCTGAAGCTGTATACCTGACACTACATCCCTCACACTATATATATATATGACACTGTAAACCTGAAGCTGTATACCTGACACTGCATCCCTCACACTATATATATGACACTGTAAACCTGAAGCTGTATACCTGACACTGCATCCCTCACACTATATATATATATATATATATATATATATATATGAAACTGTAAACCTTAAGCTGTATATATATTTGACACTGCATCCCTCACACTATATATGTATGACACTGTAAACCTGAAGCTGTATTGATGACACTACATCCTTCACACTATATATATTAGGGTGCATCAAATTTGAATGGGAAATTTTAATTTCAAAATATCAATTTGGCTGGCATTACATTTTGTTCCAATTAACATAGAAATAACTTTTGCAAAGTTTTGAGAAATTCCATTGAGATTTAGGGGTGCCACCTAACACATGAACTTTGGCGAAATTTTGAAAAATGTGCAATTTTTTGTCTGACTGCCAAAAGGTTGACCTGGAAATGTTAGGTACAGTGAACTTTTATACAGTAACATGTTCTATAGGGTTATCACAGTAAAAGTTGTTTGTTTGCCCTTTGGGCAACTTGGGCATTTCTCAGAAAACAACTTTCAAGATTCTCCATTCATTTGTCCTATAGACAAAATGAATGGAGGTCAATGGGACATGTTCATGTGGCCTTACCCTGAATTTTGTGCAGCAGTGATGGATGTCGGACACACATATAACATTTAATTGACTTTATTGTTAAACACAAGGGGCAATACTGACACACTTAAAAGAACAAACCCTCTCTAGTGGCTAACTCACTGGCAACTAACAGGACCTAATGGTGAGATCTGACACTAACTAAACTTTAAATTTAATTGCTCAGTCTGTGCCAGAGTCTGCTCCACTGAGCAACATCACCAGGGAGAAAAGGAGAGGAAATGGAACCTGAACTCTGAACCTAGCCAGTGCGTCTCCCCCCAGATATGTCTCCCCACCCGCCACCCAAGAGTAATTGTCCTATTCAGGGATTGGCCTGTGGCGAAGGTTTGGCTGTTGGTTGCGGTCATGTTCAACTGCCTGCCGCACATTCTGCAGGTGCTGCTCCCTCCTAGCCACTGCGACGTAGTCGGATGTGAGCTTGACGCCATGCTCGGCACAGTCATTGACCACATTCATTGCACGTACATTGACCTCACATTTTTTTAACGCAGCATTGGTCGCCCATTCCTTAACATCGAGAGACAAATTCTGGATCAATGTGCAGCTGGTGTATCCCAAACCAGCAATCCTTATTGGCGAGGTCAGCCAAGCTGGTGGTTGGCAAGAGGGTGGGGAACTTTGGCTTGTCAACGCCAGTGCCAAAGCGCTGCTTAGGGATGTACATGGGGAAATCAGCGGCCTTGTGCTCCAAGATTGCTCTGGCAAGTGCATGCATGTCATCATTGGGCACCTTGCTGCTGAAGAGAGCCAGGAGTAGCTTCTCACCTGTCAGGTACCAGCGATGCCTCTCACCGGAGCACTTGGCATGGGAGATTTTCTGTAGCTTGTTGTTAGCATTGACTAAGTCTACCATATTGTGGCATGCACGCTTGTCGCTCACCATTGGGATGTTGGCTTTCTTGTAAAATGGCTGCACCTGCTCCAGGACATCCATGGCTGCCTCGAACTGCAACAATGCTCCATTTGCACCAGGTGTCTTGGCAAGCATGCAGTGTAAGATCTGATGACCAGTTGGAAGTTTGGCGCCGGTGATGATGCCATCCTCACTGGTGATGCTGGGGCCAGACCAAAAACCAGGCTGCGACTGCTAGTCTGGCAGGGACTAGTTGGTGAGGGCAGCATCTTAGGAGAGCTGGATCCTGGGGTGGGTTGTGTTGTGCAGTGCTTGAGAATGAAAAGGAAACAAGCTCAAGGATACTGTTTAAAATCAAATCTTACGATACTTAATATCACTCAATTATGATAAACCATTCTTGCATAAGCCTCACATTTTAGCTGTACATAGTCTAACTTTATCATAACTTACTGTTACATCACTACCAGAGTAGCTAGCTGTGCTTGCAAATACACTGCTCAAAAAAATAAAGGGAACACTAAGATAACACATCCTAGATCTGAATGAATGAACCAATCGTATGAAATACTTTCATCTTTACATAGTTGAATGTGCTGACAACAGAATCACACAAACAGTATCAATGGAAATCAAATTTATCAACCCATGGAGGTCTAAATATGGAGACACACTCAAAATCAAAGTGGAAACCACACTACAGGCTGAACCAACTTTGATGTAATGTCCTTAAAACAAGTCAAAATGAGGCTCAGTAGTGTGTGTGGCCTCCAAGTGCCCATATGACCTCCCTACAATGCCTGGGCATGCTCCTGATGAGGTGGTGAATGGTCTCCTGAGGGATGTCCTCCCAGACCTGGACTAAAGCATCCGCCAACTTCTGGACAGTCTGTGGTGCAACGTGGCGTTGGTGGATGGAGCGAGACATGATGTCCCAGATGTACTCAATCGGATTCAGGTCTGTGGAACAGGCGGGCAAGTCCATAGCATCAATGCCTTCCTCTTGCAGGAACTGCTGACACTCCAGCCACATGAGGTCTAGCATTGTCTTGCATTAGGAGGAACCCAGGGCCAACAGCACCAGCATATGGTCTCACAAGGGGTCTGAGGATCTCATCTCAGTACCTAATGGCAGTCAGGCTACTTCTGGCGAGCACATGGTGGCCCCCCAAAGAAATGCCACCCCACACCATTACTGACCCACCGCCAAACCGGTCATGCTGGAGGATGTTGCAGGCAGCAGAACGTTCTCCATGGCGTCTCCAGACTCTTTCACGTCTGTTACATGTGCTCAATGTGAACCTACTTTCATCTGTGAAGAGCACAGGGCACCAGTGGCGAATTTGCCAATCTTGGTGTTCCCTGGCAAATGCCAAATGTCCTGCATGGTGTTGGGCTGTAAGCACAACGCCCACCTGTGGACGTCAGGCCCTCATACCACCCTCATGGAATCTGTTTCTGACCATTTGAGTGGACACATGCACATTTGTGGCCTGCTGGAGGTAATTTTGCAGGGCTCTGGCAGTGCTCCTCCTTCTCCTCCTTGCACAAAGGCAGAGGTAGCAGTCCTGCTGCTGGGTTGTTGCCCTCCTACGGCCTCCTCCACATCTCCTAATATACTGGCCTGTCTCCTGGTAGCGCCTTCATGCTCTGGACACTATGCTGACAGACACAGCAAACCTTCTTGCCACAGCTCGCATTGATGTGCCATCCTGGATGAGCTGCACTACCTGATCCAATTGTGTGGGTTGTAGACTCCGTCTCATGCTACCACTAGAGTGAAAGCACCGCCAGCATTCAAAAGTGACCAAAACTTCACCCAGGAAGCATAGGAACTGAGAAGTGGTCTGTGGTCACCACCTGCAGAACCACTCCTTTATTGGGGGTGTCTTGCTAATTGCCTATAATTTCCACGTGTTGTCTGTTCCATTTGCACAACAGCATGTGAAATTGATTGTCAATCAGTGTTGCTTCCTGAGTGGACAGTGTGATTTCACAGAAGTGTGATTGTCTTGGAGTTACATTGTGTTGTTAAAGTGTTCCCTTTATCTTTTTGTGCAGTGTATAAACTTGTATTTCAAATGTTAATTTACTGTAATAACTACAATGCTACTCTTAATTAATATGAGACATATATACTCTGAATATGACATTGTCCACTCTAGAATACTGTTGATAATAAACTTAATAGCTTAGCTAACATTCATAGCTGACTATGGTTAGCAAACTGTTGCTAGCAAACGTTAGCTAGATGTAATGAGCACTAAATACCTATAAATATGACTTAAATGACATGATTAATAAGTATACAAAGACACAACTACAGATATGATAGTAATAAGTAATAATACATACCCATCACAGAAAGATCACCTCAGTTTTCTTGAGCTATAGTATTGTTTACCTCAGATCTCCATGGCGACCATTGAGCACTGTTAACCACTTTATCCAACAAAAACAGATGCGCGGTGGCACCCCTAAATCATGATGTACTGCAAAAATATTTTGCATGCTTTGTTTATACATATATTGGAACACTTTTAGCACCCAGCCATATCAAAATTCAAGAATTGTGTTTTTTGATGCACCCTAATATATATATATATATATATGACACTGTAAACCTGAAGCTGTATCCCTGACACTGCATCCCTCACACTATATATATATATATATATATATGACACTGTAAACCTGAAGCTGTATCTTTGACACTGCATCCCTCAAACTATATATATATATATATATATATGAAACTGTAAACCAGAAGCTGTATTCCTGACACTGCATCCCTGAAACTGTATCTATGACACTGTAAACCTGAAGCTGTATACCTGACACTGCATCCCTCACACTATATATGTATGACACTGTAAACCTGAAGCTGTATTCCTGACACTGCATCTCTGACACTGTATATATGACACTTTAAACTTGAAACTGCATCCCTGACACTGTATTTATCAAACTGTACCTGTCACTGTATTCCTGACACTGTATTCATGACACTGTATTAATGACACTGTATTAATGACACTGTAAACCTGAAGCTGTATTCCTGACACTGCATCCCTGACACTATATATATATATATATATATGACACTGTAAACCTGAAGCTGTATACCTGACACTGCATCCCTGACACTATATATATATATGACACTGTAAACCTGAAGCTGTAAACCTGAAGCTGTATACCTGACACTGCATCCCTCACACTATATATATATGACACTGTAAACCTTAAGCTGTATATATATTTGACACTGCATCCCTCACACTATATATGTATGACACTGTAAACCTGAAGCTGTATTGATGACACTACATCCTTTACACTATATATATATATATGACACTGTAAACCTGAAGCTGTATCCCTGACACTGCATCCCTCACACTATATATATATATATATATATATATATATATAT